>JAUELO010038337.1:0-10443 GCA_032357855.1 Amphibolips quercusostensackenii | reverse complement strand
TGACACCCTGAACTTGTGAACATTGTCGCGCGCGTCAGGCATGACGGTCAGGTGCTCCAGCCTCCTTACATCCCTGACATGGCTCCGTGTGACTTTTTTTTTGTTCCCCCGACTGGAGAGAAAGCTGAAGGGAAAGCACTGGGAGTCGGGGGAGAACATCCAAGCTCACGTTACAACGTTGCTGAGAGGCATTCCAGTCGAGGAATTCCAGGGTGCATTCCAGGCGTGGCAGAATCGTCCCCGCAAGTGTATTGATGCAGGAGGAGACTTGTTTAAAGAGTTTTAACCATTTGTACCAATCGGATCAATAAATCTATTTGTCACAGAAAATGCTTTGAATCTAACCGGTTTTGTTGAATAATAAGTGAAATTCTTATCTTTCTAATTATTATATCATACAGTTTAGAATGCGTAATTCGAAAATCTTTTTCTGTAAAAATTTTTCATTTCAGATTTCAATTTTGAAGCTTACATTTTAATTTAAAGATGTTTAAAATTCAGTATTAAAGACTTAAACAATTAAAATTAAAAACCTTTGAATTATAAGATTTTAGAGAAAAAAACATTTTTAGTTGATCAACTATGAACACAAATCAATTAATTAATTAGTTTTAGAATTGGACTGTAATTTAAGGTCTTCATAAATAAACAAATGTAAATTCATTTTCAAACATTGTTTTAGTGTGAAATATTCTATTTCTAAACCAATCCATTTGAAATTTTGTGATAAAGAAAAATAACAATTACTTAATATTTAGAAATATCTGACTGTTCATTTAAAATCAGTTGTAATAAAGTTAATAATCATAACGAAACAAAAAAAAAAACTAAACTTTGAAGGTTACAATTTTTATTTTTCTATCAAAAGAAACTTTATTTGTAATTAAAATCATTGAAGTTGGATACATAAATTATCAATTGAACACCTATTATTTTTATAGAAATTTCATGTAAGTTGAAGAGATGCTGTGAAGTTTGAAAAAATCCAAAATTGATTTAAAATCTAAAAAGATTTCAAATAATCTAAACGAAGTACCTACGTGTACTTACCAAAAATCTAGAAGTTTTTCAAGAATTGTGAGAGGCTTCAAAAGAATAAAAAACATTTCCTTAAGATTCCTAGGAAAATTGAAAACAATTTTTTATTCTAAAAAATAATTATAAAAAATATTTAAAAAGATTTTTAAATATTAACAAAATCATCAAAAATAAATGGGGAGTATTTATTTTTTTAATTTGGCAGGATTTTGAAAAAATTGTACGAAAAAAGTTTGGACAAGTTTCAGGAAAAATCCAAATCATTCCAAAAGATGTTTAGAAGTTCTGAAAAAAATTCAAAGTAATTTAAAATTTGAAAGAATATAAAACAACGTGTAGATTTCTCAAGAATTATAAAAAAATGTAACTGTTCAATTTCTAATGTTTCTAGTTAAAAATTGCTTAAAATGATTTAAGTTTAAAATTTTTCTAATTCATTAATTTATTCTTCAGTTTAGAACATTGAAAATGATAACGAAGATTTATATTTTTGGAACTGAATCTGAATCTTTCAACTCTACAATTTATAAAATTTTTAAATTTTTAATTTGGCAGTTTAATTGCAGTTCATTTAAAATTGTTCACGCGAAAAGTGTTAGTAGCTTCCGTTTTATACGTGAAAGTCCCACTTCGAGTGAAACTTTAATTATAAATAAAATTATAAATGATGTATTATGAATTATATATAATTAATTAAAACTCCTCAACATCTCTTCAAATAACATGAATTTTTCTCAAATTAATAGGTGTTCAATTGATAATTTATATACGCAAATTAAATAATTTGACTTACAAATAAAATTTTTTTATATAGAAAAATTAAAATTGTAACGTTTAGAGTTTAGTTTCTTTTTGTTTCGTTTTGATTATTTACTTTATTATAACTGATTTCAAATTAAGAGTCAGATATTTCTAATTATTAAGTGATTGTTCTTTTTTAATTAATTACAAAATTTCAAATGGATTGGTTTAAAAATAGAATATTTTACACTAAAACAATGTTCGAAATTTGATGAAAGCCTTTAATTATAAATATATTACTTTGAAGTTATTTCAAATTTAAAAATAGTTTATAAAGTTTTAATCGGGCGTTTGCATTTGTTTATTTAATAAGACCTTAAAGTACAGTCCATTTTAAAAAAATCATTAATTAATTTGCATTCACCGTTGATCAAACAAAAATTTTTTTTAGCCAAAGTCTTATATTTCAGAGGTTTTTAATTTTAAATTGTTTAAGTCTTTAATACTGCATTTTAATCTTGTTTAAATTAAAATGTAAGCTTGAAAATTGAAATCTAAAATGAAAAATTTTGGAAGTGAAAGATTTTTGAATCCCGCTTCTAAACTGAATAATATTCAAATTAGAAAGATAACAATTTCACTTGTTATTTAAAAAAACGGTTAGATTCCAAGTCGGACAGACTGTTTTTCAATATTTGTGAAATTCCCGGTCAAAAAATAAATTCATTGTCATTTTCCTGTTTTCCGGTCCAGCGGCTACTTTGTTTAATGTATACAGAGTACAGTTTTTATTTAAAATTTCTCAAAATAAAAATCAACTTAAAGCTCCTAATATCCGGAAGCCAGAGGATGAGAGAAAAGGAATCGTGAAGTCGGGCGAGCTTGAGTTCGTCCTCGTGCATTTTCGGCCGGTCTTTGCAACTCTTGATAGAGCCAACTCTTCTCCAGCTAGCCATGCGCTCGATTGTTCCGTTTTTACTTAGAGAATTAGTTTGTTGCATTTTTACTCTGAAAAAATTTTGTTCCATTCTTACTAGCAAACTTTTTTTGTTCCGTTTTCACTTTCAGCATCTCAAATTTAAGTTTTACAGCATGTATTGTTTATTGACAAATTCAATTTGATTGTATGCACTATCCAAATACAACATAGAGAGATCGTTGCCTTCACATGCTTTCCTGGTTGCCTGAAGAAGAGCTTCATCCTGTTTAAACAATGTAACCATCTTTTTGGGTAGAAAGACTAAAAATTGATTGTCAATAATTGCAAAGAATCTGAATCCGTACTCAATCGACGCTTTTTTGATACCATAAATTACATATTTTTTGTTCAACTCCAGACTAGCAGGCCTTTTTGTTGGAAGGAAGTGCTTAACGTCGAGACATACTTCGTTTAATTTATCTAAATCCATAGTTCACTTTTTAAAATTTTCAATACGTAATAATGAGCTTAACTTCTGTATCAGACTTTGAATATCTGATCGCACTTGCATGAACTGTGTAAGTTTTTGGATATGTTTCTGCAGTAAATTTAATTCGTGAAGGTTTTTGCTCGCCGTTTAGCATATAACTGTAGGCTGAAGCAAATAATGAGCCTTATATAGCTCTGATATTATTATTATTATTATTATTATTATTATTATTTTAACCCCTCTACTCATATATTGCTTACCCCCGCCATCTATTTAAAATAATTGTAATATGGTGCAATTATTTTAATTTAAATATAGAGAAAAGTATTGATCCGTCGTTAGGATTTCTGTAACTAAGATGACGTCATCAGAATGGAATTGTGTTTACCGGGAATTTTTGAACATTAAATTAAATATGAGACCGCTAAAGCACGATATCATCAGATATCAAGGAAGAACTTCCAAGGAATTGCATATTAAAAATATCAAAGAAATTATGTTTAAAAGGTAAAGCATAGTTGTAGAATATCATAACAATCTATTTGTTTATAAAACAAGCCTTCCGATCGTATGCCTAACAGTTTCTCATCGATAACAGCATATGGATCTAATTTTATATCTAACGCTTGGTGTCGGCGCTTAACAAAGGGAGCCATGAGTCATTAGGATGGTACCAGATCTTGAAAATTTGCAATAGAATATGACAGCACGATTCTAATAAACATTGAAGTATTGATTTTTAGTTTCGGTATTGAGAATCGGATACTTCTACACTGTAATTCGTGAGACAGCACAAGAAGCGAAACCAATCTCAAAGCCTTCAGCGCTCTAGCCGCAAGTTTGCTAATCATACAGAAAAAAGTGAGCCAGAAATCCCCTTACCCATCTATTTTTATTGTTTCAATTTTCATAACAGTCGACCGTTATAAAAAAAAATATATTTACCATAAATTAGTAAATACTTTTTTGATCAGTAAGCACATCAACTACCATTTCCTTAAAAAGAAAGTGCGCCCGAACCTAGTAGTCATGAATCTGTGAAACCAGAGTAAACACCTCCGCGAACTCTTACAGCGGAGTACAGACTAGTGGTGGTGGAAGCAACACATTTGCTATTAGAGTGAAAATCCTGAAATTTATACTATCTAGAGACCCCTGCCCTATATAAGCCTCTTCGGGCATGGCCTTGGCATATTTGGTAAGCTGGCTTAAACCCAAACATTCACGGCCGCATGAATTATTTTAAGGCTTAAATTAAAGGTAAGATTTTTAAGATTACGTCCTGTTAGTCTCAGTTTTTTTTTCTATGAGTTACCTGAGTCTCAGATCGAGTTGACGTTAAAAAGGCACAATCTGAGAAATTCTCGGCAAACACCTCTCTCGCAGCTGACAGCGGTAATCTCCGACTGAAACTTGATATTTGAAATTGGAGATTTTTAGTCGTATCACCAGATCCCGTAAAGATTTTTGAAGTTTTATCAGCTTCAATTGAAGATGAGACTTAAAAAACTGTGTGGTATAAATTCTACATTTTTTCTACAACTTTCCTATGTCAAGCCACCAGTTGAAGTCAAGGTACAAGATTAGAGAAATTCTTGCATTTTTTTTAAACTTCTCACTTTGTATATTCTTTTCAAAAGGTCAAATATCTCTCTATTAGAGTTCATTCGACGTATTGGTTTTTTTTAGTATTCCCGCTGGTCGTACTGCCAATTTCCGACGGAAGTGTATCTTACTTTATTGAAATATTAAATAAAGAAATTAATTCAATTGTAATCGAGATGCATTTTTATCAAATATATGAAAATATGAATTGATTGCAGCTTTTTAAATATTATACAATACTTGATATTGAACAAAAATTACTACTCAAAAAACGTAGACGATTTCGGTATTCCATCAGAATGACACTTCCGTGGTGTATCTCATAGCAAAGGTGCGTTTGATGACATAGGGGCGAATATAAAGAGACTTACAGCTTGTTTCAGCTTGAAATGTTTTCAAAAACGTCGCATAATTACCGAGATTATGAAAGGATGGTTTGACCAGGCAGTAACGATCCCACGTACACTACAATACCAAGCTCTTATTTCTACTCAGGATAGAAAACTTTAAATAAAAAAGTTTTCATCCTTTGTGAAGTACGACCTCTTCCCGAAAGGCGAAAAAAGAAACCGCAGAAGAGACCAGCAAAAAAAAACTGCTCAAACGAACAAAATCGCTGAAAAGACAGACAATAAAACAAAGAGACATGCGAAGGCATTATCACTTTCATTCCAACGGATGATGAATTTTATTTGCGTCCTGATTTTGGATTGATTCAGACTTGTTACGGATTCCGTGTTTTTAGCCGGACAGATTTACGATTCAACCGGATGATATTTATGAGCACTCTAATTCTGGCGGATAATAAATATTCTTCCTGGGCTAGTTTCGGATTGATTCAGGATTGTTCCAGATTCCCTGCGTTTAACCAGACGAATTCCGCATTAAACCGAACTTCTTTTAATCAGAACTTCAATTCTAGTAAATAATAACTTTTCCTCCTGGACTAATTTCAGGTTAATTCGGACTTGTTCCAGATTCCGAAATGTGTCCGGACAAATTCCGAATTTCGTACTCAGTCTGGGCAAATCCGGATTCAACCGGAGTTGTTCCCATTAGCACTTTAATTCTAGCGGATAATAAATTTTCCTCCTGGACTAATTTCAGATTGATTAGGACTTTTTCCAGATGCCATGCTTTCAGCCGGACAAATACTATATTCACCCGGACTTCTTTTTATTAGCACTTTCATTTTAGAAGATAATACATTTTTCTCCCGGACTAATTTCAGATTAATTTTGACTTGTTCCGGCTTTCATGTTTTCAGCTGGACAAATTCTGAATTAAACCGGACGACTTTCCATTTAAACCCTAATTCTAGCAGATAATAAACTTTTCTCATGGACTAATTTCAGATTGATTCAGACTTTTTCCAGATTCCGTATTTTTGTCTTGACATATTTTTTTTTAATCAGACTCTTTCCGGAGTAGAAGTTCTTGTCCGGACAAACTTCAGATTAGACCGGACTACTTTCTATTTATACTTTGACGAAAATGATTTGAGGTTCCGAATTAAAAAGAAATTTAGAATCTAATTGGACTCTGTCTGGAGTCGGAATTTTTTCACGGATGGATTTCGGAATCAACCACACATATTCCCCAATATTTTTGTACAATTTTCTGATTAAACTTGATACGTTTTAGTGAAAATTCGTTGATCGCATTGATTTCGGGTAAGTTTCGACCAATTGCGGAATCCGAAACCAATACGAAGTTTTAGAAGGGAGCCTTTCTCAAATGTGTAAAAAATGGGGAATGAATAACCTAAACGACAGACGTGTTTATGTATTAACCAGACGAATATTGTCAGTTATGTGCTATACAAGTAGTGTTATAATATAGTAGGTTAAAATGGCAAGAGATGAAACGTACGTAACTGCATGTTGTTTTAAATCAAAGCACGAGTATAGTGACTAGTAGAAATTTACATAATTAAAGGGGATACATTTTTGCTTAAAATTAAATAGTGTGTTATGTAACAAGCAGAGCGGGGCATTAATTGGCAAAAAATGTAATTCAAGTATTCTGAGAAGAAATCACATGTACATTAATTTGTATTTGAATTACATTTAAAGGTTTTGTAAGTCGCATAATGTAATTAACTCGAATTATAAATTATTCGTATATGATTTGTACTTGGGATCAATTACATGAGGTCCAATTACTAATTCATTTTAATTACACAGCCAAAGTAACTTTAATTACCTCTACGTCAGTTTGACGACAAGATTAAAGAGGTGAGGGGGGACGGTGGACTGCGCTGTAGAGTTCAGCAATGCTGAGGTATGCGCAGTACACTCATATAGTACATAAGGCCACGCTGCAGACTTCATCCATGCTCAAAACTGCGCAGTACATCCTCGTGATGCACAGAGCACAGATTTATGTGGTACACAGGGCTGCGCAAAAGACTTATACAGCTGCGCAAAAGACTTTTACAGCTGCGCAGTGAAGTTATACGGCACATAAGTGTGCACAGTAGATCTTTATAGTATATGCAGATTCGCAGTACACTAATGTAGTACGTATAATTGCGCTAAAAACTTCTACAGTACATAGGGCTGCGTAGTAGACTTCCACGGTATATGCGGTTGCGCAGTACACGTATGTAGTAAGTAGGGTTGCTTAGTAGACTTATTTGTCACATAAAAGTGTGCAGTACAGGTCCACGATACCCTAGCTGCGCAGAAGGGTTTGTCAGCACATGCAGCTACTAAGTGAAATTCTACGACATTTTCAAATGCGCAGTAGACTTATAAGGCACACAAAAGTGCGCACTACAGGCCCATGAAACTCTTGCTGCGCAGTTGAATTCTATAGCGCAAGCATCTGTGCAGTGTAGTTCTACGACACTTATAGATGCACAGACGACTTATACGGTGCATAAGGGTACATAGTACAGTTCTGCGGTATTTGAGCTGCGCATTTAAGTTATTTAGTGCGCGCAGTTGCGCAATGTACTTATACGACACTTACGGATGCGCAGTAGACTTATAAGGCAGATAAGGGTGTACATTACAGGTCAGTGTTACTAAGGCTGAGCAGTAAGCTTCTTAAGCACATTCGATTGCTTAGTGCAATTTTAAGTCATTTTGCGATGCGCAGTAGACTTATAAGGTACATAAAGGTACGCAGTACAGTTCTGTATCACTCGAGCTGTGCATTAGCGTTCTTCGGCACATGCATATGTGCAGTAAACTTGTACGATACATAACTATGAGCGATAGGCTTATAAGGCTAACAAAAGTGAGCAGTACAGGTCATTAAAAATCTGGCTGCGCTGTAAAATTACTTAGCACATGACTGCGCAGTGCAGTTCCACGGCACTTGCGAATGCACAGAATACTTAGAAGGTACAGAAGGGCGCGCGATATAGTCTCGAGTTATTCGGACTGCGCAATAGAGCTCTTCAGTATGCCCAGCTGCGCACGGAGTAGCAACATATGCTCAAGAACTTCACTTCTGCACAGAGTATCACGAATCTGTACTGCACACTCTTATATTTATAATAAGTCTACTGTGCATCCGTAAGTGTCGCAGAAATTCACTGCGCAGACTCATTCATCGATGAAAAACTCTACTGCGTAGCTCGAGCACCACGTACCCGTACTGTGCACTACTATGTGCCTTATAAGTATACTGCGCATCCGTGACTGTCGTAGAAGTGCACTATCTAGCACTATGTAGTGCAACACTTTACTGCGTGACCCTGCATACCAGCGAACTGTAATGCGCATCCGCGTGTGTCATATGAGACTACTGCGCGTCCCTAAGTGACGCAGAACTGCACTGTCTATCCGTATTCCTGTCAGAGCTGTACTACACAGTCTTCAGTATAGTATAAGTATACTGCCCAGCGTCACGAACCACATAAGTGTACTGCGCAGCCTTATGTACAATAGAACTCGACTACGCAGCCCTCTTCCCGCCTGTCCTCACATTTCTACACCCCTTCACTACACTCCAATCCACTCCTGCCTTGTAAAGAACTTCTGGTAAGTTAATGCTCAAACTAATTCTAGAGTAATTGAAATTACTTTGACTGTGTAATTGGAATAAATTATTAATTAGACCTTGTGTAATTGGCAGAAAATACAAATAACATGCAAGTAATATGTATTTTAATTCAACTACACTGTAACAAACGTGATTTCTCTCAAATGTAATATAATTACATTGGAGTGAAATACAAGTTATGTCGCTTGTATTTGAAATACTGTGTGCCTAGCTCTGCTAATTAGATAGAGATTGTTTGTACTTTACTCCGCCTGTAAAACAGAAACAGGGTTTAAGTTAAAAAATAAAATATAGAGTTGTTGTGACCACATGTCACTCCTGTGACGTCTTAGAGGCGGAGTCTAGTACTAGGTATCAATATCTTATTACACAAAACACTACTTAACTTAAACCAAAAATGCATTCGCTTTAAATATGTAAATTTATACAAGTGGCTATACTCGTGCTTCGATTTAAAACAACCTACATAGGTGCATCTCATCTCTTGCCATCCCACCAAAAAAGAAAGTATTGATACGAATTAAATTGAAAACACTAAGACACTCCGAAAATCGTGCTTTGCGACAATGACACATTGGACATGTGTTTCAATGCGTAATAAATCGTGAAGACGATATTTCCATGAAAAATTTTTCTATATACATAAATACCGTGCAAAACTTTAAAGTCAGCACGGAAACGCCTTAACATTGTCCAATGCATCTGAATTCGTGAGAGCAAAATACATACTCGAATTCGCCCCAATCCGTCACAACGAATTTCAGCAAGTGTTGATTAACACAATTAAATCCGTAACAGGACAACCAACGTGTGGAAAATACAGAAGTTATTGTAAAAGTTTAGTAAATTGGGCTCAGTGCGGGGTACTCTAGACTAATACACGAGGGATCGCTGGTTCGAATCTCGACGCATGTACTTTTTATAAATTTTCTTTTTCCAAATTGACCATGACAATGGATTCATAGAAATTCATACGATTTAATACGCGCTGTCTCAATTCATCCGTATCAATTCTTTCTATTTTGTTGGAATTTGAACCTACTATATTATAACACTACTTTTATACTACATAACTTACAATATTTTATATGTTAAACATATAAACACGACTGTCTTTTAGGTTATAAATTTGCCATTTTTGACACATTTGAGAAGGGCATCCAGTGCGTTGCCGAAACGTGATGACTATGCATTGAGGGAACTCTCAGTCACTTAATAATAAATCTTATGTGGACCAGTAATCTACTAATATTTATATTTAGGTGATCAAAAGTTGAATCTGCTTAGATTGTTGCAAATTGTGTCAGTTCTTCCCAATCGAATTGAATTAGGTAAATGAACTTGCCTGCAATGCGCCCTCTGCAGTTTGCATTTGTAACACATACGACGCGCACGTATTTATAGACGGAGAGAAGTCGCGAGAGACTAATTCACGGAACTGATCCTTGATCTTAAAACAAGCTTTTGCCGTGATGCAAAAGCACGTATTTGTGAATTTATATCTCGGACGTGTCACTTGGCGTAAAGTCAGTTGACCCGAGAACTAAGATCAAGGGACCCTTGATTTTAAAGCGACGGGCTCGAAGTTTCAGTCATTAGGCCACGCCCCACGACCTTCACAGGTCTCGAATCC
>JAUELO010038298.1:0-10443 GCA_032357855.1 Amphibolips quercusostensackenii | reverse complement strand
AAAGCTTATTAAGAATTTTATCTGTCGTCTCTGCTGCATGTTGAAATGAGTGGTGACAGCTGTTATCGATTGCTATTTACGAAAATGAGTGTCAATGCAAACGTCTTCAAGTTATTGAACTCCATCAGAGCCGACACAGAGGAAATCAAAAAGGATGTAAAACTGCTACAAACAGACACAGGACAATTGAAGTCCGATTTTGATGCCTTGACAGTTGAATTCAGTACATCTTTAGCAAAATAAAATGAGCTAGAGCAAACTCATCAGGCATTAGAGGAAAATTGTAGTTTACTCAAGCGAGAGGTTGGCTTTCTTCAGCGACAAGTCCGCTCCAGGGATGTCCTGATTCAAAACTTATCGGAAGACGTGAAATATAACACGGACGTCTTTTCATTTGTTTTAAATGTTCTGTCTGGCGCTGGTCTCTCACCTAATGAAACGAATATTGATGCGATTCATCGACTGGTAAGGACGCAAGCTAGTAGGCTTGTACTTGTGCGTTTCAATTCTGGCAGATGAAAGCAAAAGGTTTTTAACAAACGCGAAGCTTTCAAAGAGCTGAACCCTTCTGTCACTCTTGACAAATCACTAGAGGAAAGACAAGAAGGGAAGGCCTTATACCATGCTGCTACTAAGCTAAAAAAATGCGGGTTTCAATATGTTTGTTAAAGGTAGCTGTATTATGCTGGAGGCTGGAGGATCGTCAGCTCTCTCTTCTGGAGGTCGAATCCCTACAAAAAAAAGAAAAGCAAGCAACGCACGATTGAATTTCAGTTCTTGGCAATATGCAAATCCAAAACACGGCAAAATCGCCTAACAGATAGATCGAGCAGCTTTCTGTACTCCTTTATAGAAAAAGTTACTTCAAAGTCGGAGAAGCCTTAGTCTAAGAGTCACCAGCCTATTAAGCCTGTTAAGGCTTAGCAACTTGCATCAGAGAATGAAGTCGTTGATCAGAAAGTCTTATGTCAATCTTCGAAGGGCATCAATATTCGCATCTTATTCTAGAATGCTCATGAACTGTCCAATTTTTTTCTATTGTAAGTAATGCACAGTGTTTTTCTAAAGTTAGTCGCTGTAGTCGGAGCTTAGCTATTATTATTAACAAATCTGTATTTAACGTAAAAATTTGAATTATTTACTCTACATGTATTTTTGTTAAATATCAAAGAAGGGCATTTCAATTTATTGTAAGTAATGTGTATTTCAAACCATCTATGGATGTTAAGCTGTTCAAGCAGACTTTTGAGGGGGGCTTTTTCTAAGTTATTTTTGGTTATCTAGATTTACCAATGTTTTTACGAGGCGATTTCAATTTACGTATTGGCAACCTGAATGGCTTGAGAGGGTCCCTTATCCCCTAAAATTATGCAGCATTGTATAAGCGAAGATCATTGGACTCTGTCGCTACCGCAAGGAAAGAGGTTCTTGTTAATATTCTTGAGGGTGGTGAATGGATGGTCTTAAATGGAACTTTTCCTAAAGATTTTCCAGGCCATTATACTTTTCTTATATTTCAGGGTATGATTGTTAACGATTTTGTTGTGTATAACATTGGCTCAATAGACATGAATTCTAATTTTGAAGTATTTCACTTACTTGCGTCATCCGACCATCTCCCGTTACGCGTTGATATTTCGTATTTCATACGGATGTACATAAGTTTAAATGAAGACACATATTTATATCGTGAAATAATTTAAAATGAAAACTGTAAACGTAACTTTATGCACGAAATGTCTATTTTGAAGAATTCTGTGTTCTCCAATAGCAAAATAAATTCTCTAAGTAATAATTTTATTGCCACAAATTCAACTGTTGCTAATAAGTTAAATTTACTTGCAAAGCCTAAATTGGGTATTTCAGGTAAAGGAACTTTATATGACAAAGAATGTAGAGTCATGCACCGTAAGCTTAGACAATCTCTAAATGTCTTTGAAAGGTCGGGTCTTGCTAATTTGGAAGGGACGAAATACCTAAAAATCAAAAGAACTTTTCTGGCGGTACGTAGGTCCAAGAAGAGCAACACGAATCTTCAGTAATGAGTTTACTAGCGGCTTGTAATAATTCTAAAGATTTTTGAACTGTGGTCAATAGATTTAGGTTGCGGTCTTCTTCAACTAACAATATAAGCATGCATGTATGGCAAGACTTTCTACTTTTTATCTATCTGATTAAGGCTGCCCTTTGCATACAGTGGATTGTAAATGAACACTCCTTATTGGACTGTCATATCTCAATTGTTAAAATTAAAGCTTTTTTAGTAAAGAGTAAATCTAATAAAGCGCCAGGCGAGGATGCAATTACCTAGGAATTTTTAAAAAATCTTCCGGAAAATTAGGTACTGTACTTAAAGCGCTTTTCTGATAGTTTCTGGGCTGAGGAAAGAGTTCCATTGAGCTAGGCTAAAATACATACAATTATGTTGCATTAAAAGGGCGATAAATCTGATCCTCATAATTACAGGGGCATAGCCCTTGTAGATGGTATTGCTAAAATCTTCTCTCAGATTCTGTTAAAAGGTTGACTGCGTGTATTGATAAGGTAAATATTCTCCCAGAAAATCAGGCCGGTTTTGGGCCTTGAAAAAGTTGTGTAGACCATATTTTCACCCTAAATTCTTTAACTGGGATTGATTTGTCTATCTCGAAGCGCGAAATCTGTGCTTTTTATATAGATTTCAAAAAGGCTTTTGATTCAGTAAATCACTGTCATCTATGGCGCAATCTTCTAAGGGTAGGCATAAGCACTAAACATATTCGAATTATAAAAAATCTTTATAATAACGCTAACATGTCTATTTGTACTTACATGGGTCTGACTTCGTCCGTTAAGGTAACTTGTGAGATGCTTTAAGGGGAGGTCCTTGGTCCTCTTCTTTTTGCGCTCTTCATATATGATCTACAAGGGTACTTAAGAAATCACGGTATCCATGACATTGCAATAGATCATTCAAGTGACGTTATCCTGCTTGATTATGCTCATGATATAGTCATTTTCGCTAACTCTTAGGCTGACTTACAAGCATTAATAATCTTATTGCTAATACCTGCCAAACTAAAACTGCTCTTTTCTGTAGCCTCAAGCTTAGTGTTCTTTTTTACGCAGTAGAAATCTAGGGATTGAGGTATTTTGATTCAGTCGAGAGATCATAGTCCTTTTTTTTTAAGAAAATACTAGGCTAGCCATCATACACGCCCAATTTTTTTCTTTGCTCAGAGACAGGTAAACTATAATTAGCTTACGATATGTTTAAGTCAGCGCTAAGATGGTTGTCGAAGTTGCTGGGTATGCCTGATGATAAGTATCCTAAAAGATGGTTTATCAAACTGAAGGCAACGTCTTTGAAACGTGAATGTTTTTTAAAGTATAACTGGGTGCTCTAGCTCGAATATATGTTCACCCTAAGGAATGGGGAGCAAGTGTGGCTTGATTTTAATTCTGTGTTAATCGATGAAAACATGGATGTTTTTCTAAATAACTTTTCTAAATATTTCTGGCGTCCTGGCTACAGAAGATCACTCCATTCAAGTAGTCCTAAAGTTTTTCCACATCTAAAACTTTTCCCGACCTTTCAATCATATTTGCATCTTAGATTACATTTTTATATAACATCTGTTATTGCTGTACTTAGATTTTTGGCTTTATCAGAGGTTTTAGACATACTGAAGAATATAAATTTACCTATGACACTGACAAATTATGCCCCATATGTAACCTTTCTGTAACGGAAAATCTGCATCATTTACTGGCTGTTTGTCCTACCTACTCAGACTCAAAAATATCAGTCTTAGGTCAGCCAGCAACCATGACAGTCAATAGCTAGTATTAGCTAAGTCTTTCAAATTTTTACTGTCTACGCGAGCTGCACAAAGTTGCGTTGTATGTCCTTTAAATTCTACATTTAAAAATTTTTGTTTTGGAGATGTGATTGTCTTGATACCCTCAAACAATTTCCCCCTTATACAATTTTTCTTATCAACTTTATTATATTTTGCTGTTCAATCTGGTTGTATAGAATTACTTTTTTCTCACATACATTTTTTATATTTTTACACATTTGTATCGATCCTACGTCGGAAAACAAATCATTTAATGAATAATAAAAATTATTTTTAAAAATACTGGAATGGTATTAGAAGACAAGTATAAGGCAAGGAAGGTAAAGGATTCTGCCAGCTTGGTGTATGCAGAGGTTCGTTTATATCCTTAACACAAAAAGGAAACATTGATACCAAGAAAATACTTAAAGTTTTACGTTCGTACAATTTTACGATTTGTGTTGGTAAGGATTCATTTCAGAAGTGCTATCACAACAGTATTTTATTGTCAGTTTCAACTTCTTGGCATTTTCAGGTAGTACAACAGTTTTAAGTTTAAAAAATTACTTTGTTGTATGGTCTAGAAGTTCTTGTAGTTAGATAGTAGCACTTGCTAATTGATTTCACTCGCAGAAATTGAAAAATAGAATTTTTTTCTGGCATCTGTAATCGGCTTGTAATATGGAAGAATGTCACAATTTGTTTGTTATAATAGTGTTTATGAGAGTTCATATTAGTTCTTAGTTAATTTTATGATTATAAAAAGGGCTAATGCTTTATCGACAGTAAAAAGTATCGGTATTACACACGTGGCCTGTGATGCATCCGATTCCATGTTCGCAGCATCTTCACTTGATAAACCTTTCCTGATGATGTCAGTCACAGTAGCCTTATCTACAGTTTGCAAACTTTGGAGCAAATCCATTTTAGTTTTAGGAAATTTTGTTATGCTTCAGTTCTTCTTTGCTTTGTTTATTCTGAGCATTTTTAAAAACTCTTAGCTTTTCAAAATTCCAAAGTTGAAGCTTCTGAAACCGAAAACAGAGCATCCAACCATGACTTATTGTCATGCAGAAACTTATCCTTATTAGAAAAAAAGTCTTCAATATCATATTGAGAGCAGGTATCAAATATTGAATTATTCTTTTTTGAACTAACTCTGTCTACTGTATCGCTACTAAAAGTCGAGAAAAAATTCAACCGCAGTACTAACTAAGAATAATTTATAACAATATGAAGTATATGTATGAGAATGAAACAGAACACAAACTAAACAAATACCAAATAAAACGGAACACAAATTGAACGAACACTTAATAAAACGAAAAATTGTTAAAATCTTTAAAATTGCTAAAATCGTTGAAGGGTATTTCAAAAAATGGCAAAAAAATAACTCGATAAGAGAAACAAAAGACAAATAATCAGTAGGCTGCACTGTTCGATGCTCTTTTGTCTACGCTGCGCTGCGAGTAGGAGCGGACAAGTTTTACTTATAATTCTACAAAAAATTTATCCTGCACATTTAAAAATAGTTGCGATGTAAATTTTTTTATAAAAATCGTTTCAATTATAGCTAATTGCAAATAATTTTTCAAAGTATCATAGCAAAAAGTCACTGAAAAGACACCTCTAGTTGTTTTCTTAAACAAAAATTGAGACTTTTTATTGAAAAATTGCTTAACTGTAAAGTAGTTATAAAAATTGTCAAAAACCATCTATTCTCAATTAGTGGTAATAAATCATTTATTTCTTTCACATTTTATACAAAATCTGCTTATTTTAATAAGCTGAACATAAACAATCCCAAAAAATTTCTTTTATTTCATAATTTACATATAACACAGTAAATATTCATTTGAATATTCTAAACAACTGGAAAGTTATTCCCATATAGTTGTAACTCTGTGAAAAAAAAATTAATTTTTAACAAAGAAGATATATTTTTACGAAATAAGACGATTTTTCAACAAAATACATGAATTTTAAATAAAAAAAGATCAAATACTAAGCTTAAATAGAATAGGTATATTTACAGTTTGAAAAATCAAGTTTTGATAATCAAAAAAAAAAAATTTAATGTAAATGAATTTTTAACAAAAGAAATAAACTTTCATATAAAAAAATTAATTAGTCACTAAGAAGATCAACATTCTACCAAAAAAAGACGAATTTTTAACAAAATGCATGCATTATTAGCCATTGAGAATTATTTTCGACAAAAATGATAAATTTTTAATAAAATACATAAATTTTAAAAAAGAAGTCAATTTTAGAAAGATAAACTGAATTTCAACCATAAGGACTAATTTTTTACTAAAAAAATAAATTTTGAACAAAATGCATTAATTTTCAACCAAAATAGATAAATTTTTTATCAAAAATTGCATAATTATATTTAAAGCTGAAAAAATTAATTAATTTAATTAATTTATTTAATAAATGAATTTTAAACTAAATAGTACAATTTTTTACCAAAAAGATAAACTTTCATTCATAAAGATTAATTTTCTACCAAAAAAGAATAATTTTCAATCAAAAATGGAATATTTATATTTACTGTTAAAATCATAATTTTTTAACGATATAATTACATTTTTAACGAAAGAAATTAGTGTCTACTAAAATAAATGAATTTTCAACAATGATAATAAATCTTCAGGAAAAAAAAATTTTGAACCAAATACTTCTATTTTTGACCGAAAAGATAAACTTTTAACCATCAAGATGATTTTCTAGCAAGAAAAAAATTTGTAGCAAAATTAATGAATTTTCAACTAAAAAATAAAAAAGTTATCTTTTTATTTAAAAAATCTAATTTTTAACAAAAATGACACAATGTTTAACAAAGTGATTACATTTTTAACGCCAGAAATTCATTTGCGAAAAAATTAATGAATTCTCAAGTACAATAGATTTATTATAAAAAAATTAATTTTGAACCAAATAGTTGAATTTTTGACAAAAAAAAGAGTTGAACCATAAAGTTCGATAGATTTACAAAAAAATATGAATTTAAAAAAAGGCATGAGTTTTGGCCTGAACAAATAAATTTTCAATCAAAAAAGGAATAGCTATATTTTTCGTTCAAAATATTCATTTTTAACAAACAAAATTGTTAAACAATGGAATTACATTCTTAACGTAATAAATTAATGTCCAACAAAATAAATAAATTTTCAACTATGGCGATGAATCTTAAAAAAAAAATAGATTTTGAACCCAATGGTTCCATTTTCGAAAGAAAAGATGAACTTTCAACCATTAAGATTAATTTTATGCTACAAAAAAAATAAATTTATAACAAAATGCATGAATTTTTAACTAAAAAATAGAATAGTTATCTTTCAATAAAAAAATCTAATTTTTAACGAAAATGACACAATTTTGAACAGTATGATTACATTTTTACGCCAGAAATTAATTTGCAAAAAAATAAATAAATTTTTAAGTATAATAAATTTATAATAAACAAATTAATTCTGAACGGAATAGTTAAGTTTTTGACAAGAAAAAGAGCTTATCCATAAAGGTTAATTTATTTACCAAAAAAGAGGAATTTTAAAAAAATGCATGAATTTTTACCTGAAAAGATAAATTTTTAATCAAAAATAGAATAGCTGTATTTCTAGTTCAAAGAATTAATTTTTAACAAACAAAATTTTCAACAATGTAATTACATTTTTAACGGAACAAATTAATGTCCAACAAAATTAATGAATTTTCAACTATGATAATGAATCTTAAAAAAAATAGATTTTGAACCAAATAGTTCCATTCTCGACCGAAAAGATGAAATTTTAACCATTAGGATTAATTTTATAAAAGAAATTTTTAAAAAATTTGTAGAAAAATGCATGTATTTTTTACTAGAAAATGAAATAGTTATCTTTCAATAAAAAAATATCATTTTTAACAGAAATGACACATTTTTTAACAGTATGATCACATTTTAAACGCCAGAAATTAATTATAAAAAAAATGAATTGTCAACTGCAATAGATCTATAATGAAAAAAAAAATTTTGAACTAAATAGTTCCATTTTCGACCGAAAAGATAAACTTTTTACCATTAAAATAATTTTTACAGCAAAAAAAAAATTGTAGCAAAATGAATTTATTTACAAATAAAAAATAGAATAGTTATCTTTTTATTTAAAAAATCTAATTTTTAAGAAAAATAACACAATGTTTAACAATGTGATTACATTTTTAACGCCAGAAATTAATTTGGAAAAAAATTAATGAATTTTTAAGTATAATAGATTTATGATAAAAAAATTGATTTTGAACCAAATAGTTGAATTTTTGACAGAAAAAAAAGAGTTTAACCATGAAGGTTAATTTATTTACAAAAAAATATGAATTTGAAAAAATGCATGAATTTTGACCTAAAAAGATCAATTTTCAAACAAAAATAGAATAGCTGTATTTCTGGTTTAAAAAATTAATTTTTAACAAACAAAATTTTTTAACAATGTAATTGCATTTTTAACAAAACAAATAAATGCCCAACAAAATAATTAAATTTTTAACTATGACGACGAATTAAAAAAAAAATAGATTTTGAACCAAATGTTCCATTTTGGACCAAAAAGATAAAATTTTAACGATTAATATTAATTTTATGCTAAAAAAAAATAATTTTGTAGCAAAATGCATGAATTTTTAACTAAAAAATAGAATAGTTATATTCTCATTAAAAAAGCTAATTTTTAACAAAAATGACACAATGTTTAATAATGTGATCACATTTTTACGCCAGAAATTAATTTGCAAAAAAATAAATCATATTTTAAGCATAATAAATTTATAATAAAAAAATTAATTCTGAACGAAATAGTTAAATTTTTGACAAAAAAAAGAGCTTAACCATAAAGGTTAATTTATTTACAAAAAAAAATTAATTTGAAAAAATGCATGAATTTTGACCTAAAGAGATAAATTTTCAATCAAAAATAGAAAAACTGTATTTCTAGTTCGAAGAATTAATTTCTGAAAAACAAAATTTTTAACAATGTAATTACATTTTTAACGAAACAAATTAATGTCCAACAAAATTAATGAATTTCCAACTATGATGATGAATCTTTAAAAAAAAGATTTTGAACCAAATAGTTTCATTCTCGACCGAAAAGATTAACTTTTAATCATTGAGAATTATTTTATAAAAGAAATTTTAAAAAATTTGTAGCAAAATGCATGTATTTTTTACTAAAAAATGGAATAGTTATCTTTCAATAAAAAAAAGTAATTTTTAACAGAAATGACACAATTTTTAACCTTATGATTACATTTTAAACGCCAGAAATTAATTAAAAAAAAAAAATGAATTTTCAGTTACAATAGATCTATAATGAAAAAAATAATTTAGAACGAAATAGTTCAATTTAAGAAAAAAAAGCTAAACCATAAAGGTGAATTTTTTACCAAAAAAAGATGAATTAAAAAAAAGGCATGAATTTTGACCTGAAAAGAAAAATTTTTAATCAAAAATGAAATAGCTGTGTTCCTAGTTCAAAGAATTAATTTTTAACAAAAAAATTTTTCAACGATATGATTACATTTTTAACAAAAGATGTTGATATCTAACAAAATAAATAAATTTTCAACTATGATAATGAATCTTCAATAAAAAAATTAATTTTGAACTAAGTACTTCAATTTTTGACAAAAAGGATAAGCTTGAAACCACAAAGATTAATTTTCAACTAAAAAAGATAAACTCTTAGTAAAATACATGAATTTTAAACTAAAAAGGATAAATTTTCAATCAAAAATAAATAGTTATATATACAGTTAGAAAATTGATTTTTGACTAAAATTACACAATTTTTAACCATATGATTACAGTTTTAATGCAAGAAATTAATTTGCATCAAAATAAATGAATTTTCAACTATAATAGATCTACAATTAGAAAAATTAATTTTGAACCAAATAGTTTAATTTTTGACAAAAAAAAAGTTCAAACATAAAGGTTTATTTTTTACCAAAAAAGATTAATTTAAAAAAAAAGGCGTGAATTTTTACCTAACAAAAATAAATTTTTAATCAAATAAGAAATAGTTGTATTCCCAGTTAAAAGAATTAATTTTTTACAAAAAAGAAAACCGTTGTAACAATATAATCACATTTTCAATGCTAGAAATTAATTTTCAACTAAATGAATGAATTTTCAACTACGGTGATAAATATATAATGAAAAAGTGAATTTTAAACCAAATAATTCAATTTTTGATAAAAAAGATGAACGTTATATCACAAACGTTAATTTTTAAACAAAAAATATCAATTTTTTATGGAAAATAAAACAGCTATATTTACAGTAAGAGAAATCAATTATTAACAAAGGAGAGAAATATTTTTAACAATATGATTTAATTTTTAATGACAGAAATTGATTTTCAAACAAACTGCATAAGTTTTCAACTATGATGATAAATCTTCAACAACAAAATAAATTCTTGACAGAATAGTTTGATTTTCGACCGCGAAAATGAACTTCAAACTATAAAGAATAATTTTCTACCAAAAAAGATTAATGTTCGAAAAAAGCGCATGAACTTTCACCTAAAAAAGATAAATTATCAACAAAAAATGAAACACTCATATTTTCAGTTTA
>JAUELO010038290.1:0-10443 GCA_032357855.1 Amphibolips quercusostensackenii | reverse complement strand
GAGCTTAGTAGTCAATCAAGGATCTCCAGACGCAAACAGTCAGAGAACTGCGCAACTCGTCTGAGCTTACAGCGCCTCTCTCTCGCCCCCTTGCAACCCCTCATCGGCGAATTCCACATGCGGAAATTCTAGGAAGGCTATTTATCAAGGGCCTTTATACCGAGGCTACAGAGTGTAACGCAGATGACCGAGTAAACAAACCTTAGACGACACTGAAAAAAACATTATAAGGCGGGAGATATCTATGCAATAAAAAAAAATCTTGAATCAAAGAAATCTTACCTATGCTACTCAGGTTAATATTCAAACCAAAAGACATAATTCGAAACCAACTGAAGCTAGGCTTAATATGTTGCAAAATTCGGATTTTACACCTTTTTGTAGAGCGATCCCCCGCCCTACTCACGGAAGACAAAAAAACATTTTTTCATAAAAATATCGATAACAGGCTTCACAGCCAAAATTGTCTAATGACAGGGAAAATAAGGAGATTTTTCACGAAAACTGAATAATAAATTTTTTTAAATAAAATTATGTCAACCAAATTGGTCAATATTTAACTAAAAAGATGAATTTTCAGCCAAGAAGATTAATTTTCTACCGGAAAAATCAACCTTTCAACAAGATACATAACGTTTCAACAAAATAGCTTAATTTAAAAAAAAAAGATTATATTTCAACCGAGAATCAAATAGTTAAGTTTTCAGTTAAAATGATTAATTTTCAACCGAGAAAGAACAAAGTTTCAACAAAAAAGATCACATTTCGATCAAAATAGATAAATTTTCAAACTAAATAGATGAATTTTCAATTAAAAAAATAGATGTTTAAACAAAACTGGAATAGTTCAATTTTTCATTAAAAAAGTTAATTTGCAACCAAAAAGTTGAACCTAGTTAACTTTAATTTTAGGATTATTGTCCAAACATTAGTATATAACATTTTTCCTAATAATGAAATTGCAATTATGCTGTTTAAAAAAAATTTTTTTAATATAAAAAATTTGTAGAAATACTTTGAATTATTTCAAAAGATATTTCAGAGTTTTACAAAAGAAAAGATTATAAAATAATTTAAATTTTCAGAATATTTTGAAAATTTTTTAACAAAATGTACATTTTTTAGATTCCAAATAAAAAATTAAGAACATTTTTAAAAACTTCGAAAAATTTCAAGATAATAAAAAAAAAATTCTGAAATTTTTGAGATAACTTCAAATGATTTTTTATTTTGGAAAATTTATTTTTGAAGAAAATTCAAAAAGATTTTAAAACATTTTAAGGCACTTCTAGAAATAGCAAAAGACATCTGGTAGATTCTAGGACAATTTGTTTAGTTTTTAAACATTTTTCACAAATTTTAGGTAAAATTATAGAATCATTTTTAAATATATACGCAAGTTTTTAAACATTTGAAAACTAGTTTAAAATGTAAAATGATTTTAAAAAAAGAAGAAAAATAGATTTTTGAAGATTTTGAATTAAAACATTATATTAAATATCAACTACTACATTTTTCCTTAAGAATTAATCTTTCTTTGTTCAATGTAGAACCGCGTTGTTGAAAATCCACTTTTTAGATAAAGATTCATCACTTTAGTATAAAAATTCACATCGTTAGTTGAAAATTTTAATATTTAGTTGAAAATGCGTTTTCTTTTATGAGAATGAATTTTTTTCGCTCATAATGTAACTATACCATTTTTGGTTTTAAAATTCAGATTTAAATTTAAAAAACGATATTGTCTAGTTGAAAATTCAACTATTTTATTAAAAGATCACGTATTTTGTACAAATTCTTTATTGTCAGAAACCTTATATCATGATTTTTTTTCAGAATTAACTTTTTTATTTGAAAATATAACCATTCTTTTTGTTTATTAAAAATTGATTCTTTTAATGAAAAATTAATCGTTTTTAGTTGGAAAAGTCAACTATTTGGTTAAAAATTAGTATTTTTGGTATAATTGAACTAATTTCTATTTGAGATATAATAATTCTTGATTTAAATATCAAATATTCAACTATTTCGTTGTAAATTAACTTTTTTGTTAAAAATTTAAATTTTCGGGTTTAAAATTCTACTTTTTTGTACAAAATTCAAATATTTTGTTTTCCGACTGTTTTCTAGAAAACTTGTCTTTTTGTATTGAAAATCCAACAATTTATTGGAAAATTCAACTATGTTGTATAAAATTAAACTTCTTTGTAGAACATTCGTTTTTTTGTTAAAAATTAATTTTTTACCGAAAAATTTAATTATTTTCTCATAAATTCAACTGTTTTGTTACAAATTTGTCTTTTGTATCTTTTATGTTGAAAATGTAAATAATTTATTAAAAATTCGTATTTTTTGTTACAAAATTAATCTTCATGGATGAAAATTCAACCCTTTTGGTCAAAAAAAAAAGATTTGGTCTATATAATTTATTTTAATTGAGGATTCGACAATTTGGTAAGAAATTTAATTATTAGGTTGAAAATAAACTTTATTCTAAGAAATTCCTATATATTTCGTTTAAAGTTAGCTATTTGTTTAAAAATCAAACTATTTTTATAAAAATTTAAGTTTCGGGTAGAAAATTAACTTTTTGGTTAGGAAATGATATTTTCAAGTTGAAAATTCATCCGTTCTATATAAAATTCATTATTTTAGTTGAAAATTTAATTATTTGGTAAAAAAATCATCTATATGAGTTAAAAATTCAAGCACTTGGTTAAAAGTTAAACTAGTTTGTTAAAAATGTATGTTCTATAAAAGTTTATCTCCTTCCTTGAAAATTTAAATATTCTATTTTTAGAAAATTAATCTTAGGAATTAAAAATCATCTTTTAGGCTGATCTCTGTTGCTGAAAACTCATTTGTTTTTTATTTTTCATAATTTTACTTGAAAATTTATCTCTTTTGTTGAAATTTTTCTACTTCTTTGTTCAGAAAATCATTTTTAAACTAACAATGTAACTATTCCAATTTTCGTTAAAAAATTCATTCTTTATTAATAACTGATCTTTTGTAGCTGAAAATACACGTATGTATCTGATTAAAAATTCATCTTTTGTAGTCGAAAATTAATCTTTGTGGTTGACGATTTAACAATTATTTGGTAAAAAATTAGACTTTCCGGTTAAAAATCAACTTTTTTGTTGAAAATTCCTATTTTTTGTTTGAATTTAAAATTAATTTTTTTTTAACTAAAAATTTACCTAAATTTTTCTTCAAAATTTTTTGTATAGACATTTAATCTTTTTGGTAAAAAATTTTTCAGTTGGGTTAAAAATTCAACTATTTCGTTGAAAATTGATTTTATTTGCTTAAAACTTATTTGTCTGACTGAAAATTAAAATATTATATTTTTCGTTGAAAATTCATCTATTTTGTTCAAAAATTGAGTCTTTTTGATATCAAGTAAACCTTTTTGGTTGTGAATTCAACTATTATGTTCAAAGTTCAATTAAAATTAAAGTAGTTGGTTAAAAATTCCCAGAACTGTACAAAATTATCATTTTTTTTGTAGAAATTTAATCTTATTGGTGTAAAATTCATTTCTTTGTTTACAGAATATTATTTTTTTATTAAAAATTAATTTTCTTATCTAAAACTTTTACTTAATTTTTTTGTTAGAAATTTTTTTATGGACATCTTATTGGTTAAAAATTTAACTATTTAGTTAAAAATTTATATTATTCGTTTTAAAAATTATTTCTCTAACCGAAAATTAAACTATTCTATTTTTTGTTGAAAATTTATCTTTTTTAGTTTAAAATTCATTTATTTTCATTAACTGGAAATTAATTATTTTCACTCAAAATGTAATAATAAAAAAATCTCAATTCTAAATGATGTGTGCGAACGTTCTTCCTTCGAGCTTTTCAAACTATCCAATCGGCATTAAGGAAATATGTCGACTAATCGAATTAGTAATTCTCTATACTAATTTTTGGTTGCTCAATTTTATACTTATTCAAGCTGATACTTATTCAAGGCAAATAATTTTTACAAAGTTTGCTAAATAATCATAATTTTCTACAGAAAATAAGAAAAATATATAACCAAAAATTCTTTGAAAATCGAAATTAAATAATTAATCAATATATTTATTTATATTGATCAATTATATTTTGGAAATTGCAAAAAATTCATATTTTGCTTAACTTTTTTGAACTTATCAGAAGAGACTTTGAAAATGGGAAGAGACTAGGTCACGTTCAGAATTTGTCAATGTAGCCTTCTTATTGTTTGAATAGAATTAAAAATGTTACACTATCGCATCGTCTTATTAAACTTGTCTACTCTTTACGTTTACTATTATTATAATTTTTTTACAATTACACTCGTTTTCAATTTTAAAAAAATATTTTTTTGAAATTTTTAAATTAATCCCTGACACAAAAAAATTTTTTTTAGATCGCTCCCCTGCAAGCCCCAATTTTCAATTTATCAAAAAATGTGCTGTCGCAATGACAAGCGGTATTTTAAAAATATTTACCTCACTGCCTATTGTGCTAAAATTTATATTTCTTGTTCAATTATTAAAAATTAATGAATTATTAATTATTAACATTATTTGTTACTACACCAAAAATTGCCAGACAGGAGTAAATATAAGCCAAAAAATTTTGGAAAAAATATATGTTGCTCGCGATAATCCTATCCATTTTTAAAAAGCGCATGGCGCCATTTTCAATTATTTTTTGAAATTACTCAAAACATTGGTAAACTATTTTTGTTTATACTAAATTATATATTTAATAATAATAACAATAATAATAATTAATGAAACAAAGGTCCCCATTAGTTCGATATGCTGAGTTTTTATTTTGAAAAATAAATTGTAAGAGAAAATTGACAAAGATTTTTAAACATTTCTTATCGTGTCTTAATATTTCGAAAAAAATGTGGATTTTATAGCAAAATATTTCCATTAGCGAGATCACAAAATTTTATAAAATATCCCAGTATGTTTAAGAAATATTTCAAAGTTTTAAGAAAATTCAAAATTAATTAATAAATTTAAAAAACTTCAAACAAGTTTTTAAAAATATACATTTTTGAATATTTGGAAATAAAATATTTGAAGCTTCTTAAAGACTTTGAAAGTAACAAAATTTTCTTATAATTCGTGTGAAAATTTAAACTGATAGTTTATTTGAAAAAATTAATTTTAAGAAAATATTTAAAAAGATATCTAAAATTTTCATAACAAAATCAGGAAGATTTAAAAGCAATTTTGTTAATTTTTCAGAATTTTAAGAAAAAATTGGGAAAAATTCGAATGTTTTTAAAAGTTGTTTAGAAGGTTTAAAAGTTTTGGAAATAATAAAAAAATAATTTGAAATTTGAGAAGATTTACAACAATTTAAAACAAATATAAATTTTTGAAGATTTCAAAAAAAATTCAAAGATTTTTAAGAAGACTGAAAGGTTTCAAGAAAACAAAAAAAAATATTTTGAGATTCCTGGGAAAAATTTTAATAACTTTTTATTTTGAAAAATCGATTTTTAGTGATAATTTGAAGAGGTTTTAAAATATTTTAAAAGATTTCTGAAATTATTGTCAAAAATATCTGGAAGATTTAAAGGCAATTTTTTTAATTTTGAAAGATTTTTCAAAATTTTAGCAATAGTTCGAATCAGTTTGAAATATATCCTGCAAAGTTTTAAAAGTCCTAAATATCTTTTAGACTGACTAAAATTTTTTATAAGGATTTTCAACATCCTGAAAAATAAACAAAATTTATTTTCTATTTGGTTCAAAATTAGGCTGTGTCTAGTCGTCCCGAAAAATTGGAGACTTGGCAAAGGGTAGGGGCTAGTGACTAGCCAAGCGTACGAAAGATGTAAGGGCAATTTTTTCATTTTTAAAGATTTTTCAAAATTTTAGGAATAATTTGAGTCAGCCTAAAATATATTTATTTTGAAAACTTCTTAAAGTCTTACATATCTTTTAAACTGACTTAGTATACTTTTTCTAATTTTGCAACATCCTGTAAAATAAAAAAATTATACTCTTACGGCACATCTTAAATCTTCAAAAACTCTCTTCGAATTTTTAAAGAATCTTACGAAAATAATATTGCTATAACAGTAACAACAAATAAATTAATAAACCTAAAAAATAAATCTTTATTCGAAAATTGTATTTTGTATTCAAAACTAATTATCTTTCAAAATCATGATATCGGTAAAATTTTTTTCTTTCTTGTCTGAACAACTTTTTGGTCAAAAAAAGAACTATTTTGATAAAAATTCATCTTGTTGGATTTAGAATTTATCTGTTTTGGTGGAGAATTCCTCCATTTATGTAAAAATTTGTACTTTTACAGTTAAAAATGCATCTAATTAAAAATTAATCTTTTTTGGTTAAGGATTTAACTACTTTATTAAAAATTTATAATTTTTTATTACATAATGTTAGTTAAAAAATGACGTCTTTTGTTGACAATGTCACTATTTTGATAAAGATTCGTCTTTTTTTAACAAAAAAAAACATATCTCTCGTTAAAAATTAATATTTTTATGATAAGAAATTAAACTGTTTTATACAAAATTCGGCTCTTTTTTAAAAAAATTAATCTTTTTTGGTTGAAACTGCAACTGGTAAAAATAAATTTTTTTTGTTGAGGACTCTGCTATTTTGTAAAAAAATTAGTCTTTTTGGCATTGAATCAACTGTTTTTTTAATTAATTAATTTTTTAATTGATTAATTTTTTATAGATTTTTAAAGACTAAAAAGTTTCAGCTTAACATATTTTTATAATAATTAGCAGAGGCTGAAGAGATTTTTAAACATTTTAAGTAGATATACAAAAAAGTATTATTTTCTTTGCTATTTAATTGAAAATTTCCTCGTTTTTTTTATTAGAATGCAATTGCCTTGTTAAAAATCAAATTGTTTCACTTGAGAATTAACTTCTTTGTCAACAATTCACATTTTTGGGTTTAAAATTAAACTGATTTGTAAAAAATTCCGCAGTTTTTGCTTGAAAATTGAATAAATTTGAAAAAAATTAAATAATCTAGTGAAAAAATTACGAATTCTGTTGAAAATTCTTATTTTCTGCCTGAGCATACATTTTTGGTAGAAAATCAGGTATTTTATTGGAATTTTTTTTTTTGAGATTGAAAATTCAACTTCTTGGTTCAGAGTTGAATTAACTTCTAAAAAGTTTATGTTTTAGTAGGAAATTCATAAATTTACGTATAAATTCGCTTTTTTACGTAAAAAATTGAAAATTTAGCCTTACGACTTTTTCCAATAAAAAGAAAATTATCAGAGTTGTAGCATTTTCAAAATTCAAAAAACAAACAAAAAGGAAAATTTTTAGCCAAACAACGCACGATATAAAAAAAAGTCAACAGATGAAAAAAGTTTCTTTTGAAAATCCCTACAGAATTTCCATGACAACTTTTTGAATTTGCTTAACAAATTGAAAACTTAAATTTTGGTCGAAAAAAATATAATAAGACAAAAGTTTAATTTTGCGGTGAAACTATGCAAGATAAGAAAAAAGATGAGAAGACAAAAATTGTGCACCTAAAAAAGACTTATAAATTTTTTATCAATTACTTATTAATAGGACGCGTGGTTTTCATTTTATCATAGTAAAAACCGACATTAAAACTAAAAAAATTAAATTTTTGGACAAACGACACAAGCTACGAAAAAATAAATAAGTTAAAGTTGTTCACACAAAAAAAGAGCTACAAATTTTTCATTATTCGTTTTTTTATTGGATGCGTAGATTTTGTTTTAATCGCGAAAAATAACATTAAAAATAAAAATAAAATAAAATTTTTTTAAAAAACAAGGCAAATTAAAAAAAATAGACAAAAGTTGTTCATCCAAAAAATATCTGTAAATTTGTTACTAATCATTTTTGACGAAACACGTAGTTTTTATCTTAATCTAAAAAATTAAATTAAATTTTTGAAAAAATTTAATAAAAAAATTAAATTTTTCGGACAAACGACACAGCTACAAAATATATGAATAGCCAAAAATCGTGCACCCAAAAAAGATCTACAAATTTTTAATTAATCAGTTTTTGACAGTGTGCGTATTATTTATTTTTATCGTAAAAAATAACATTGAAATTTTTTTAAATGTGGAAAAGCGACACAAGGTAATAAAAAAATTAATAGACAAAAGTTGGTCACCCAAAAAATATGTAAAAATTTGTTATTAATTATTTTTTGGCAGAATGCGTATTTTCTGTTTAAGTCGTAAGAAATAACGTTGAAAAGAAACAAATTAATTTTGTGGAAAAACGACACAAGATGCAATAAAATGCGCACTTAATAAAATTATAAAAACAAGACAGTAAAAATACATCTGTTTTAATATCAGTGCATATTATGAATTAAAATAATATACATTTATTGAAATAATACATTTTAAGGACAGCCGAGGATAAAAATTAATACAAAATAAAGTGACAATATTAAAGTGCGTAGCACGAGATACGTGATAAGAATGTGTTCGTTAAAGCTAAAGAAGCTTTCACAAAAGAGAATTCACAATCACCAAATGACAGTTGTCGATGCTTTGACCTTGAATTTCAAAAGGTCTGTGCACAAATTTCGAGCAAGTACAAAAACCGAGCGCGAAGCGCGGAGTAAATACATTATCAAGAGCGAAGCGCGAGATCCGATTGGCATTCGTTTGCTGAAGATTCACTTTTCTTTTAATTCGTAATTATAGATGAAAATAGAAATTTCTAAGTAAAAAATTATTTTTTTTCGTTAAGTGTTAATTCTGTGAACTATTTTTTTCCATTTTTCGTTGAAAATTGATATTCCTCATTAAAAATCAATGTTTTCTGGTTGCAAATACAACTATTTTCTTAAAAATGAGTGTATTTTGTTACAAAAATTCTTCTTTGGTAAAAAAAATCTTTATTGTTGATAATTAATTATTGATCAAATTAAAAATGCAACCAGTTGGTCGAAAATCAATCTGGTTTAGTTAGGGATTCAACTATCTTGTGCACATTTTCTTTTTTTTTTAATTGAATTCTACTGTTTGGTAGAAAATTTTACAATTTCATTAAAAATTTGATTATTTTGTTCAAAAAGCAACTATTATATTAAGAAGTTAATTTTTACTTTTTTGTTTAAATTAATTTTTTAAGTTGGAATTTGACTATTCCATTTTTTCTTGAAAATTTATATCATTTAGTAACAATTCAATTATCAGGTGAAAAATTGATTTTCTTCGTAACAAATAATCTTTTCGGTTAAAAATTCGACTATATAGTTGAGCGTTAAACAGTTTGATTACAAATCCACTTTCATTTGAAGATTCATAATTTTAGTTTAAAATTCATCTCTTTGGGGAAAAAATTGAACTACTTTGTGGAAAATTCATTTTTTCGTTCACTTGAGAATTAAAATTTTGAACTGAATATTAAATATTGTTTTTTTTCGTGATAATTCATTTTTTAATTAAAAGTTAAATTTTTTTGTTAAAAATTCAACAATGGCTAAATGTTAAATTCTACTGTTGAAAATGAATTTTTTTTAAAGATTCATCATTTTAACTAAACTCCTCTTTTTAGTTTAAAATTGAACTTTTTTGAATAAAAATTCGTCTTTTTAGTTGAGAATTAATTTTTGTTGACTGATTATGTAACTATTCCATTTTTAGATAAAAATTAAGATTTTTAATTAAAACTCGATCTTTTCTAGCTGAAAAATCGAAGTTTTGGTTGAAAATGCATTTTTTGGGTTGTGCAATTGTTGGGTCCAAAATTAATTGGGTTGTTCACGATTCAACTATTTGGTTGAAATTTCATATTTTTTTATCATTTTTGTATTATTTCATTTTTTTTATTTACTGTTTTGGATATCAAATGGAAATATATTCTGGTTTTCAAATGAACTATTACATGTTTTGTTGAAAATTCATCTTCTTTGATAAAAAAACCAACTACTTAGTTTAAAGTTGAATACATCGTTAAAAATTGATTTTTTTTTGAAGATTCATAATTTTATTTGGAAATTTAAATATCTGTTTTTATATTAATTTCTTTGTTGTAAATTTATATTTTCAAGTCAAAAATTCAATATTTGTTTTGCAGAAAATTCGTGTATTTTTTTGTAAATTCATTCTTTTCGTAAAAAATGGTTGAAAATTTTCCTTTCTAGATTTAAAAATAAAAAATTTGGCAAAAAATTTAACTATTTTGTTGCAAATTTATTTATTTTAATGAAAATTTGTTTTTCTAGTTAAATAATTCATACTGCTAAAAATGCAACTATTTTGTTGCAAATTTAATTATTTTGATAAAAATTTGTTCTTTTGGATTGAAAATTCATACTTCGCGTTGAATATTGGACTTTTCAGGAAGAAAATTTAACTTTCATCTAAAAAATATTTTTTGGTCGGTTTTACAAATCAACTATTCGCATTGACTATTTCGTTAAAAATTTTTATTATTTTA
>JAUELO010038284.1:0-10443 GCA_032357855.1 Amphibolips quercusostensackenii | reverse complement strand
CATGTGACATAGTAGAGGGAAGTTGCGCATGCGCTTTAGTAGAGTGGAGTATTGCATGCGCTATGTACACTTTCCTCCGACCGATCCTTTGTATCACGTGTACAGCGCCCGTGTGACGCCTGCGTGATTGAAACATGCTCAAGAATCCAAAGAATTAAATACTGTTAACACTAAGGAAATTATAAACTCCGTGAATAATGTGAAATTTGCAGATATTGAAGATTCTGGTACAATGAAATACTAGACACAATACAATGATTCGCTTCAAGTCCGTTTAAGCCGTCAAATTGACAACTCCGTAGAAAGAGACAAATTCTCTGACCCTAATTTTTTTTTAAATTTCTTCAGCATTGAAATACGAAGAGAATGACACCTGGAACAGTAGGAAAAAAATTTTTCAGCTAGATATGCAGTTTTTTGTGAAACCACTTTTTTCGTGTTTTCCCTAGTTTTTCTAGATTATCTCGACAACCGTATACGTTATCACAGAAAAAAGACCGACTTTGGGTTTGGCATTAAAAAATGCATCAAAGTCATATATTATTTTTTATTGAAAATTTTTTTTTACAACATTCGATCTTCTGATTTGTAGATAAAAATAAAATTTCGGTCAAAAAAATCTCGAAAACCTGATGTGTTGCACAGAAATGAAGGCCGGATTCGGATTCAGCACAAAAAACTACTCTGAAAATGACATGTCTCATTCCATGAGCACATATGTCACATTTTGTTGACCGGTGTTATGTGTGTGCAGGGTATGTAAATACAAAATATGTAAGCTTGATTATCAGACTTGACTAGGGTATTCTGAGGTTCTTGGTATCGCTTATTCCAAATCTGAGGTTTGTCGATCTCCATCACATTAGGTTCAAAGTCATTTAAAGGTCAAACTGTAAAAAAGTGGATGAAAAATTCAGAAAAATACATCCATAGGTTTTTGGGGTCGCTGGACCCGAATCCGAGGTCCGCTAACCTGTACCTTATCAGGTTCAAGTTTATTTAAAAGTCTTCACGGGGCATTTTTTCAGCTCTACCTCGAAATAATATTGAGTTGACTTTGAAATCACCTTTACTTGACAGTGATCTATCAAGTAAACCCTAATTTGAATTCGGCGTTCCTTAAAACTTATATATGTATCTTTTAGGATTTTTGATGGGGTTTTTTATGATTTGACCTTTGAATGCCCTTGAGTCTGATGTAAAGGAGTTCAACGACCTTGGATTCGGAATCAGCGATCCCAAAAAACCCAGGATACCCTAGTCACGTCTGGTGATCAAGCTTACATATTTTGTATTTACATACCCTGCACATAAATAATTAATAAAACCACCCCCTCCACCCTTCCTGAGGGGCGTAAAAAGGCTAAAAATGGTGAATAAAAGTGAAAATAGTTCATAGAGAAGCCATAGTATACTTTATTGAGTAAATACAAGTTTGAGAGTGTCGAATCTTTTTAAACACGCTGTTTACAAGCATTGAAGTTTTTATTTGTTGAAGGGTTGGTGGGGGTAAATAGGGAGTGGGGGTGGATGATCCGCTTAGGGTAAAATTGATTTTTTTTAGTAGACACTGCAGAAGTTTATTTCGAATTTTCTGTCCGAAATCTAATTTGAGTCAAAAACCGGCCTAAGAGACCCCCTACCTTTGGATTTTTTTTTCTTCTGAAAAGGCTGTAAGTCCTCCAGGTATAATAAACAATTATGGATAATTTCCACTAACCAAAGGAAAATTTGTCATTCAACAACAATGTTTAAACCTTTTTTGTCTAGCCTTTCAATGATACCATTTCTTTTAAGGCTTTCAAGTTCGTCAAAACTGGTCGAAAATCAACGTAATGACTAACTAAAAATAATTCCCAGTGGGTTAGAAAAAAAATAATTTTATAAACAAGCTACTCAACATGTCGTTTTTTCTTCAAACACTTTGGTTAGCAGTTAGAAAATATATGGCTTAGGGAAAAGTAATAGAGCCAGAGAGATTTCTCCTTTCCAAACGGGAAAGGGAAGAGCGAAAGGGGAAAAAGGGAAGCAGGAATTGGGAAAGGGGGAAGAAGAAAAGGTAAAGAGGTAAGAGGTAAAGGGGTACGTGAAAGGAAAGGGTGAAAGTGTTAAAGGAAAGAGGAAAGGGAAAGGGGAAGCAGAAAGGGAGAAGTAAGAGAAAGACAGAGACATTTCTCAATTCAGAATCTGCGCGGTCGTGCAGTCAAGATGTTTCCTTACGAACAGTTTCAAAGTTAATTCATTAATGATGCTCTTCTGCCGTTTGGCCTCACTGCTACACACTGTTTTTTTATAAAAACATAACATTTTTTTTTGAATAATGCAAATTTTACTAAAAATAATTTTTAGATGGTGTTATTAAAAAAACTTGCCTCACACAATGCAACGTGGCGTCATATGGAACTGAGGCGTGGAATAATTAGTAATTTTTTATCAATTAATGTTTAGTGTTTTAGTTTTCTATAGTTCAGGTAGTTGGATTTTACTTAATTGAGGCAAATTTTGCTTATTTTTAGTTTGAGAGAGCACTATATTTTAATGTAAAACAAATACTAAAACGGTCCCCGAAAATTAGTACGTTAAAGCTCAGAAAATAAACCGGAATCCACATTTTTTCTAAATATAGGAAGACCAATCATCAAGAATTTTGATAAGAGTTTAACTAATGAATATTCTTCGCATTTTTACAATGTCTCTTATACTAGTCGCTCTCTCATTAGTCCTTCCACATTATTTGTGTTTCACAAGTCTGTCACTTCCGCACTAAAATCTGTTGAAAAATTTTAACAGAGGATAGAATTATGTTCAATTTAGAAAAATTAAGACACATCTTTACACAATGGAAATATCGTAATAATTTGTTGTGTGTCATGAATGTGTAAGAAAACATGCTTCGATAATAATTACACAAACTAATGAAAATTTTTTTCCGATGGCGAATTCACTTCAAATTAATCATCATAAATTATTATTACCTAGTTACTTAATAAAAAAAGAGACAAAAACAGATACTATAAGAATCATGAACAGTGAAATCGAAATGTTCTAAAGTCGCTTATGACCAAATGCAATGCATGAAATAGAATTAATAACAGTAGTCCTGTATCAAGATAATAATTGAAGCATAACAAAATTTGATTTTCTTTAATAAAAATGATAAGGCATTTTTAACTTTGATGATATTTTTTAAGGTATTCTTCTATAAAATCAGTATTTACAAAAATAGATCAGGAAGCATATTAAGGGAGTCGTCGTGCCAAACATCAGTCTCCGTGAAAGGAACTTTTTGCACGTAAACGGAGTCTGAGAGGATGAAAAATAGGATTCCGCCTTCGCTTCTTTATTTTTTATTTATTATGTACTATTGCTTATCATAAAAAACAATTCTTTATCAATTTTCAGAAAAAGGATAAAATTGCAAAGAATATATTTAATTTTATCTGATCAAGCTGTAAACTACATCAATAATTTGCTTTGTTTAGTACTACAATACTTTAAAATTCCATGACCCTAGCTCAACTTGCTTTCTAGGTCTCTTAAAAAGAGTAATGTTGACACACACGCACAGACGCTCGCATATACACACATTAATCATTCGTTTTGCAATCTAAAAATTAGCTGAATAATGTTATATATAAAGTAACAAATAGTAATATCAAAAATATATCAAAAAATTAAATGAGGTACAGTCAATAAAAATTTGTTAAAAATCAAACAAAAATTTTTTCTGCAAACTAGACACGAGGTCTGAATAAAGCAAGGTCAAATAGATCAGGTGTGTAAATAGTTCCAATTTCACCACCTTAAAAAAAATGGTAAAAGCGTTACCTTGATGAATGTGGCTTATTCTATATCTTATTCGATTTGATTATTCTATTTGGAATGCCTTCTAATTGATTTAGTAAAGTTGAAAATCGTTAGACAATATCTCTAATTTCATCACTTCCAAGGAAAAGTACTTGTAAATACGTTAAAAAGATGTATACACGAGTCTTTACAAAATAAATGAATTTTCAATCAAAAAGATCAATTTTAAACGAGGCAGTTTAATTTTGTACTTATGATGATATACCTACATGCCAAGTTAAAAAGAATAATTTCTAACAAAAGTAATCAATACTCAACACATAAATATAAATTTGTAAACCAAATTCGTAAATTTTCATCTAACAGATGTAAATTTTTAACCAAAGAGAGAATAGTTAAATTTTAGGTTGAAAAAATTGATCTCCATAAAAGAAAAAAGAAATATTCATGAAAATAGTTTAATTTTCAACCCAAAAAATTAATTTTCAGCCTTAGAAATTAATTTTTAACTAAAATAATGAATCAATAACAACAAAAATGAAATTTTCACCAAATAGTTTCATTTCAACCAAAAATTTAATAGGTAAAGTTTTTATATAAAAATTATTTCAAAAAACTATAATAATGAGTCTTTAACAATAGAAATTAGTTGTTCATAAAATAATTGCATTTTTTACCAAAAAGATGAATTTTCAACAAGATAGATGAATGTTTAAGTAACTGGTGGGATTTTCAAGCAAATAGAGTAAATTTTTCATCAAAAATAGGGCAGTTAACTTTTATTTTAAAAAACTTAATTTTTAATAACATGAAAAACAAATACTTATCAAAATAGTTAAATTTTTAATACAAAAAATCAATTTTCAACAAAAATGATAAATCTATAACCAAAAAATGTCAATAGAACAAACGAAATTTCAGGCAAATAGTTTTTAATTAGAAAAAGAAATTTTCGACAAAAAGTAAAATAAATACTCATCAAATCAGTTGAATTTTCTACCCAAAAAATTAATTTTCAATTCAAATTATGAATCGGCAACCACAAAATAAAATTTCAATCAAATAATTAAATTTTAACCAAAAATTGGATGTATAGATTTTTTTTGCAAAAAAATAAGCAAAATCATTAAGAAAGGTACATTTTTAACTGTAATGACGAATTAAAAAAAATAAATTCTTCACCAAACAATTGAATTTTGTACTAAAAAGATGAATTTTTAACAAAAAAGACTAATTTTCTACAAAAATGAAAAGATACATTCCCAACAAAATAAATTAATTTGCAAACAAATAGTGGAATTTTAAACTAAAAGGGTAAGTTTTCAATTAAAATAGAACGGTTCAATTTTAAACTTAAAAAATTAATTTTTAAAAACTAGAAAAACAATTTCTCAACAAAATAGTCAAGTTTTCAACCCATAAACTTAATTTTTAACTAAAATGATAAATCACCAACCACCAAAATAATATTTTTCACATATAATGAAAGTTTTAACAAAGACGATTTTTTTTTATTAACAAAAACAAACTTTTGAAAAATACATTAATTTTTATATATGAATAATATTAATAATTTTTTACAAAAAAGATAAGCTTCAGACAAAATTATTGAATTTTCCAGCAAGCATTGAAATTTTCAACCAAAAAGGGTAAATTATCTATAAAAAATAGAACAGTTAAATTTTAAGGTTAACAATTTTTTTTCACTGACAAAAAAAACAAATTCTTAACAAGATAGTAGACTTTTCAATCCCCAGAAATTAATTTTTAACTTAAATGATCAATCTGCAATCAAAAAAATTAATTTTCAACACAAAAGATGGTTTTCCAACCAGGAAGATTAATATATTTTACTAAAAATGATAAATTTGTAACTAAATATAATTCAGAAAATAATGAAGAAATAGAAAAGTTTAAGAAAAAAACATAAATTTTTAACAACAAAAAGCAGTTTCTCAACAAAATAGTTAGATTTTCAACACGGGAAATAACTGTTTGGCAAAAATGATGGATTTACAACCTAAAAAGTGAATTTTTAAGCAAATAGTTAAATTTTCAACCAAAAGCATTAATTTTCGATCGATAGAAAAATATATGTTCAAAAAAATAGTTACATTTTTTACTAAAGAGTTGAAACTGGAACTAAAATGATCAATCTATAGTCACAAAAAATAAAGGTTTATCAAAATAGTTTAATTTTAAACAGAAAACGCAAATGCTGAACAAAATATATGAATTTTCGTCTGAAGAAGATAAATTTTTGACAAAAAAAAATAATTTTCTACTAAAAAAGACAAATTTTAAACTAAAAAAGATCAATTTTTTTCAAAAATTTAAAGATATGATAATAATTTATCTTCAACTAAGAAAACAGATTTTTACTAATAGTTAAATTTTTAATTGAAAAAATGAATTTGCAACTGAAAAAATGAATTTTCTACCAAGAAAGAAAAATTTTTAACAGATTATCTAACTTTGCATGTACAAAATATAAATTTTTAAGCAAAAAAATGAAATTTTCATTAAAATATTTAAGTATCATACCACAGAAATATGTATCTAAACGGAAATATAAATTTCCAACCAGCGGAGAGGAATTTGTCATAGAAAAAGATAAATTTGCAACAAAATACGTCAATTCTTCGCTAAAAGTGTGTATTTTTAATCAAAAATCAAATAATTAGATTCTCCGAAGCAAAAACTTATTAAAAAGAACAAGAAATTTCACAAACGTGGTTAAATTTTCAACAATAATGTTGAATCTTTAAAAAGAAAATAAATTTTTCACCAAATAAATGAATTTTCCACTAAACAGATGAATTTTCAACAAAAATAATCATTTTTTACGAAAAAGCTGAGTTTTAGACAAAATTATTGAATTTTCAAGCAAATAGTGGAATTTTTTCGAATAAAAAGGGTAAATTTTCTTTTAAAAATAGAACAGTTAAATTTTAAGTTGAAAAAATTATTCTTCAACGAGAAAAAAATTTTCAGCAAAATAGTACAATTTTTTACCCATGGTAATAGTTTTGTACTGAAATGATATATCAGCATGATCAGCAACCAAAAAAATAATTTTCAATGAAATAAATAAATTTTAAACGACGAATATTAATTTTCTTTCAAAGCTGATGAATTTCTAATAAAATATATGAATATATATAATGGACCAAAATTTAATAATATAATAATAATAATAATTCTCTACCAAAAGGGTCAATTTTCAACAAAATAAGTGAATTTTCTAACAAAATGTGGAGTTTTTAATTAAAAAAGGTAAATTTTTAACTGAAAATATATTAATATTTTCACTTGAAAAAATTAATTTGCAAAAAAAAAGAAATCAAACTTTCAACAAATTGGATTTACTTTCTACTAACGAAATTAATCTCTAGCTAAAATAATCAATCTGCCGTAAAAAAGTACATTTTTAACCAAGAAACTTAATTTAAAAAAAGACGCATTTTACCAAACAAAAGTTTTTATAAAAAAAATTAGTTTTTATACAAACACCGAAAAAATTTATACATAGCTCAAAAACAAAAATACTGAATAAACAAACTTACAAAATTGAGATAATTTTAAACAAATAATATTAATTGTTGAATTAGCTAGCTGTAAAAATAATGTAAGTTTGAATCAGAATTTTAGAAAAGTATAAGAATTTAAAAATATGTTCTTTTATGAATTTCATTTATTTTTCTTTCAAGCAGGCCTTTTTCACGTTTAAAATTATAACGTAAACTGTAAAATTAATTAAAAATTTTTGAGCTTTGTTTTAACAATTTGAAATATGTAATATATTTATAATCAAAGTTTGAATAAATTATTATGATTTATTTTCAACAAGACCTTTTTGAACCAGAAAAGATTAAATTTCTTCTAAAATAGATAAATTTTTAACAAAAGAGATACATTTATAACAGAGGAAGAGTTTTTTTCAATAGCGAATGTTAAAAAATCAACTCAGAAGTCAGAATTTAAAAACAAAAAAGTTAATTTGGAATTAAAGGAAAAACGATCAGACATTTTTTTCATAAAATAAAGTTGATTATTTATTATTAAGCAATATTTGATTTATTCCAGACTACACTGTTTGTGAAATGGAATACTTTTTGTTATTGCTACTCTTATTTTAAGTTAAAAATAATTTTTTAAAACAATTTATCACTTTGATTGAAAATTCATTGATTGCTTGAAAATGATAGAATTTTGTGGAAAATACTTTTTTTTTTGGTTTAAAATTGATTTTTAATCTGACAATCTACCTACCTAATTTTTGGTCAAAAATTTATCTCTTTCAGTTGAAAATTCGATTTTTATTCAAAATCCGTCTTTTTTTGTAAATAATAAATGTTTTCATTTAGAAATTGACTTTTTGGGCTGAAAATTTTATTATTTGGTTAAAAAATCCCTTTCTTTGGTTGCAGATTTACAATTTTAATTAAAAATTCACTTTATTGGTAGAAAGTGTAAATATTATGCTACAAATTTTTTTTTTTTTTTTTTGAGTTAATTTTTTTCATTTTCTATTTTTAGTTTAAAATGTTTCTTTTTTACTTAAAAAATCATTTATGTTTTTCAAAACTTATTTACTGTGAGTGATGATGCTTTTTCTTGGTAGATAATTTATTTATTTTTGTGATAATTTCAAAATTGTTAATAATTTTGATTTTAGTGGAAAATGATTCTCCTTGGTAGAAAATTGATTTATTCTGTTGATTATTTGTCTACTTTAGTGGGAATTCATTCTCGTCAAAGAAAATTTATATTTTGGCTGAAAATTCAATTATTTGGTAAAAAATTTATTTTTTGGTTTGAGGATTGACCACTTTAGTAGAAATTTTGTTTTATTAGTAGAAGAGTATTCCTTTTTCTTAGAAAATAAATCTTTTTGGTTAAAAATGTACTTTTTTAGTTACAAATTTAATTTTTTTAAATTCTTTTTTTATGTATATTCATAATTTTAATTTAAAATTCATTTCTTTGGTAGAAATTTTAAATATTCTGTTAAACATTTTTTTCTGTTAAAAATTAATTTTTTGAATTCAAAATTCAACTATTTCATTTTCAATTGAAGTTTTACATTTTTGAGTTTGAATTTTATTTATTTCGTTGAAAATGTATTTATTTTGATGATAATTGGTCTCTTTTGGTCAAAAATGATCCCTCTAGGTAAAAATTCATATTGTGATTGAAAATTTAATTGTTTTGTTAGAAATTTATTTTTTTTGTTAAACATTAATTTAAAAAAATAAAAAAGATCGGACTATTGAAGTTTTAGTTGGGAATTCATATTTTGGTTAAATAATGATTTTTCGGTTGAAAATTATTATTCCTTAATTAAAAATTAATTATTTAAGTTGAAAATTTAACTATAGTGTTGAAAGTTTCTTTTTTTAAATTAATTTTTATATAAAAAAATCAACTTATAAATATTCGATCAATAACTTAAATTTCATATTTCAAAATTTATGTATTTTTGTTAAAAATACGTTTTTGTTGTTGTTGTGGGTCCATAGTCTTAATAAAAATTATTTCTCTGGTAGAAAATTCAAATACTTTGTTACAAGCTAGTTTTTTGTAAAAAATTAATTTTTCGAACATAAAATGTAATTATTCCATTTGCAGGTGAAAATGTACCTTTTTTAGTTAAATATTCATTTCTTTGGTAGGTAATTTTATTCTTTTTTGATTTTCAATTAATTTTATATAACAGTTGCTCATTGAATTTTCAAATATCGTTTTAACTTCTTATTATTTACGTTTTGATTTATTATCATTTAGCAAATTTGTTATGTTTCAAAATAAGTAATTAATAATAGCTATACAATTTTCTGAATTATATAATGTCCATAAAAATATTCAAAGCTGTAAAGAAGCGCTTATAAATTAAAATGAGCCACTGTTATTAAACAATTAATTTCAATTATTAAAGCAGTTATTTCATGAAACATTTTGTAAAATATGAAAAAAATCTAAATTTTCAATCCAAAATTGAATAATGAAATTATTGGCTTCCGTTTCCCGTACTGATGGAGGATACACGCTGTTTTTCGAGTGCAATCATTTTTTTGCTGGGAAGAAGTGAAAAGTTGAGTGAGTACGCTGAGAGTGTAGTGAGCAGGGCCTGTGATTCAGGTGCAGGTGTGAGTGAAGGGAGTGATAGAAAGTGCGAATGTGAATGAAAAAATATAAAAAGCTGACGAGTAGATTTTGAGGTTAGGATTGCTTCGGTAAGTCACTGGGTGATTTGGCAGAAAGTAGGAGTTCAAAGGGTGTGAAGTGAGAAGGAGAAGAGGTAGCCACACGTTGATAAGGGAAATTAATGTGAAAGGGTAAGTTTTGGTTAAAATTTTTAAAGTGCAAGCTAGCAATAGAAAGTAAAAGGTGGGGAAGTAAGAAGACAGGGGAGGTATAGTCAAGGCTTAAGGTGGGTTAACAGGGTGACAGCATGTCGGTTCTGCGAAGTTCACAGCATTTCTCCAGAAGGAGACAGAGTGAGATTGGCGGAAAGAGCGACTCAAATTTAGAAAGGGAAAATAGCCAAGAGAGAGAGGGTACCAACGTAGTTGAGGCAAGCAGTAAGGGAAATGCAGATAAGACTTTTGCTACGCCTTTGGATCCCGTATCAAC
>JAUELO010038283.1:0-19753 GCA_032357855.1 Amphibolips quercusostensackenii | reverse complement strand
TGGTCCTTGCGGCGATTCTGGCCGTGGCCCTTGCGGCGATTCTGGCCGTGGTCCTTGCGGCGATTCTGGCCGTGACCCTTGCGGTGATTCTGGCCGTGATCCTTGCGGTGATTCTGGCCGTGATACTTGCGATGATTCTAGCCGTGATAGTTGCAGTGATTCTGGCCGTGACCCTCGCGGTGATCCTGGTGGTGATTCTGTCAGCTCTGTTATCACTGAAAGAAGAAATATACGCATTTTTTGTTCACGACATTTTTAACAAATCACGAATCCAATGGTCAAAATAAAGATGCTCTTCTCAATCTTTTTTTCCCTTAACAAAATAAAAAATGTTAACGTTTTAATTTTCCAAAAATTGTACCTGTTTGTTATATTTTGATAAACAATTCTTTGTGATTTGCTACCCATGAAAAAGTTACAAATTTTTAGCAATAATTTCTTCAAGTTGGCGTAATTCTTGCTTAGATCGTCAAAAAGTAACATTAAAAAAAAAAATTTTCTAAAGAATAACGCAAGCTTAGAAATAAAATTAATATACAAACATTGTTTATCCAGAAAAGATTAACAAATTTGTAACTTTTTATTTTGAGATAGGACGAGTAGATTCACTGGTAATCGTGAAAAATAAGATTAAAAATAAAAAATTAAATTTTTTGAAAAAATCGGCACAAGCTACGAAAAAAAATTTAAAGACAAAAGTTGTTAAGCCAAAATAGATCGGCAAATTGGATATGAATCTGATTTCAGCAAGAATTCAATTCGGAAAGAAACCGAAGAGTAGCGTGCTACGGTTACTATTTTTTAAAGATTTTAGATGAGTAAAAAAATTCTAACCAATTTGTAATCGATGTTAATTATTCATAACAATTTTGATAATTTAAATACGACTTTAAATAAATTAAAAAATTATTGAGTGCTATTTTCAAATCCAAAAAAATTCCAAGTGCTTTGAGAAATTTTAAGAAATTCAAAAAGATTTTTTAAAGTTTAAAATATGTATTTTAACGTATTCTAATAAATTTCTAAAAACTTTAAATTGATTTAAGGAATAAAGTTGATCAAACATAATTCAAAATACTTTTAGGTATTACAGAATATTCTGAAACATTTTAAAGTGATTTAGACAATTGAACAGCTTTAAAAAGTTTCAAATGATTTTAAAATTTTTTTAAAGATTTGAAATAGTTAGAAGAATTTTTAAAGATTCCAAGAATTTTTTAATTTTTAAAATTTGAAGGTATTTTCATGGATTGAAAATATTACAGTTTTGGTTTAATTAAAGAGATATAAAATAATTTTAAAGGACTTCAAATAATTTAGGATATTTAAGAATATTCCGAGGATTTTTTAAATTGTTTTCAGCAATTTAATGTGATTGAGAGGATTCAAAAGATTTTATGGTATTTAAAAAAATTCTCAAGCATTTCCAAGAGCTTTATGAAGATTGAAGTGATTTTTAAAGATTCAAGAAGACTTGGAATATTCTAGATAATTTTTTAAGATTCCAAGGAATTTTTGATCAATATCAATAATTTGGAAGACTTTCAGGAGATTGAAAATATCTTAAGGTATTTAAAAAGAATCGAGGGCATGTCTAAAAGAGTTTAAGAACGTTAGAGGTTTTTTAAAGATTTTGGGAAAATCGCGGCCTTTAAGAAATTTGCAGGCGGTTGTAAAGCATCTCGTTAAATTTTGAAGATACACAATAAAAGAGGATGAGATTTTGAAAGACAAAATTATTTGATTTTTTGACTACTATAAAAAGCCGTAGATAGAATTTTTGAATCTTAAAAAAAATGTTCTACCAAAATTTTTCAATTTCATTCCTTACGATTCAGACCAAAAAATACGCACTTAGCGTAAAGGGTTTTTAAAAAAATTTGTAGTTATAATCTAGGCGAAAATTTTTGTTGAATAAAATGTTACTGTAGCTTGTGTTGCCGTTGCAAAAAGCAATTTTTAATTATTTTCATAGTACTTTTGTATCAAAATCAGGGTTTGTATTAAAAACAGGGAGAGGGGGGTAAAATAAAAAAAAAATCTAATACCTCCTCTGATGATAATGTATAAAAGAAACCTGAGAAATAAAGTATTTAACAAAACAGATGAATTTTCTACGAAAAAAATGAACTTTTAATAGACTACACGCATTTGTAACCAAAAATAAAACAGATAAATTTTCGGGAAAACGAACTTCAACCTAATAAAAAAAATTTTCAAAAAAATAGTGACATTTTTAATGAAACTTAATTTTCTACATAAAAAAACACATTTTCAAAAAACACATGAATTTTTAATTAATGATAAGTTTCTATCCAAAAAATAGAATAGGTCTATTTTCTTCTACGAAAACTAATTTTCAGCAACAAAAAAAAAATTTTCAACAAAATATTTACAGCATAAACTAGAGAAATTAATTTTTAATGAAAGATATAATAGTAAAATTTTTACTCAAAAAATAATTTCGTAACCAAACAGAAAATTTTTCTATCAAGGAGATTTAATTTTTGACAAAAAAAAATGGTCAACAAAATGCATAAATTATGATAAAAAAACCAAAAATTTTTTAAATAAAAAAATGTTTAACAAAATCATTAAAATTTTTAGCAAAGAGTGAATTTTCATTTAAAAATATGAAGTTTCTACAACAAAATTTCAGTTAAAAAAAGCTACATTTTAATAAAAAAAACTAATACTAATTTTCAATTGAAGAAATTAATTTTAAAACAAAAAAAATTATTTTGTATAAATAAAGAGTAATTTCTAACAACATACATACATTTTCAGACAAGTATTTTAAAGTTAAAAGAAATGTTTGAACTAATGATTTAAATATAATGAATAGATTTTTTACAAAAAATAGATAAGTCAAATTTTCAGTAAAAAATAAATCTTGATTTAAATAAAGTAATTTCCAACAAAATAGTTACATTTGTAACTAAACAGATTAGCGTAAAATAAAGAAGATTATATTTCTATCAAAAAAAATATATTTTTAACAAATAATAAAACACTCATACTCACAGTACAAAAATTAATTTTCAATGAAAGAACTAATTTTCAATAAAATAAAATATTTAAAAACTGTTTAATAAACAAGACTAATGTTCTACCAGTAAAAGATAAATTTTGAATAAGATATAAGTTTTCAAAGAAATAGTTGAATTTTTAACTAAAGAAAATAAATTTTTAACCAAACAGTCAATAGTTAGGTGTTTAGTAAATTCTTATTATTTAATTAAAAAAATACATTTTAATCAAGGCAGTTCAATTTTCAACCGAACAGATTAATTTCAACGAAATATTGCACTTCTGCCAAAAAATAAGTGAATTTTTGATAAAAAATTAATTTGCATACGTTAATTTCACTCATAAAAAAGTATGTCAAATAAAAAACTCATTTTTAATCAAAGAGATAAACTTTTACCAAAATGATTAATTTTATGCCAAAAAGGTGAATTTTCTATCAAAGAAATATTTACAACTGTAAAGGTCTATTAAACCCAATAGCTACATTTTCAAACAAAGATGTGAATTTTCAACCAACAATATTAATTTTATACAAAAAAAGTTCAATTTGTAACGAAATAAAGGAATTTTCAACCAACTATTCAATGTTAAATTTATAAAAGATTTTTCACCTATACATGGAATAATTAAATTTTCAGTTAATGAAAATTAATTTTTACAAGATAAAATTGGAAAAAAATAGTTACATTAAAAAAGAGGGTTTTCACCTAGAATGATGAATCATCCGACAAAAAAATTAATTTTCAAAAAGTAGTTTCACTTTCTGTTAAGTAGTTTAAGTTCCAACCAAAAAAAGATGAATGCTTAAATAAAATATAATAGTAGATATTTTAAACAAAAAATATTTTAATATCAATTTAAAAAAAAAGCTGAATTTTCCCAAAAAAGACGATCTCTTTCAAACGCACACAATTTTTGCTCATTTATTTTTTTGCATCTTGCACCGTTTTTCCAAAAAGATAATTTTCAAGTAGTTGATGTTATTTTTTATAATTAAAACAGAAACTATGCATCCTCTCGGGAAATATTTCATGAGAAATTTTTAGTTTTTTTTCAGTAAACAAATGTCGTTTATTTTTTCCCCTATCTTGTGTCGTTTGTTTGAAAATTCAATGTTTCTATTTTTACCGCAGTTTTTCACAAATGAAACAAAAACTGCGCGCCCTATCAAGAATTTATTATTATCAAACTTGTGGATCTTTTATAAATAAAAAATTTCCGTCATATTTTTTCTTTGTGTTCTGTACAGTTTGACTGCAAAATGGTATTTATGATTTTTTATTATTTTTTTCGGAAAGAAAAACGAAAAATTGAAGAAGGGAAAATCAAAAGAAAGACAGAGAAATGTCTAAATCCACTCACTGCGATCGCTCGGTCGCTCTTTTTTTAATTTACTCTCATCCCAAAAGAAATTTCACTCAAAAAATTGTTTAAATAGAATACTTAGAAGCGAATCGTCCATAATAATAATAATAATAATGAAGAAATGCAACGGAGAACCTAAGATGTTTGCATTTAAATTCGTTTTATAACAAATTATTTTATAACAATTAATAAGAAGCTTTGCAGCTAATTTTTTCAATTGTTTCAAAGTAAGAAACCAATTTTAAAATATTGTTGATATCTGCATTGAAGATGTCTTAATATATAATTGATTTTTTATTATGTTATAGTTTACTTACCAACAGATTCAATAATCATCACAAACATGAAGTGCAGCGTTAAAACGAAGATCTTCATTTTGCTGCGGACGCAGAGCAATCACTGGTAAGGAATTTTGAAAACAATAAATGAATTGACCTTAAATATTTTTCACACGTTCATATACTATTCATTATCTCATTCGTGATGAGATGTAGGCCGCGGATTGGTGTTCTGTAAAGGGCATTACTATTGCTATGAAATAAACCAACTTCATTGCGTACAAATAGCCTAGGTGATACAGATAAAACCCCTCTTCCTTGTCTATCTCCACCAATCAAGCTTGCAAGATTTCTTTTTTCTTTCTGAAAACCCGGAAGACAAGAGCCTTGAAAATGTGATTAAGAAACTTTATTTGTGTGCGTACATCCGATAAGAGACTAGATTTTGGAAGAACTTATGTAGCACATGGATTTAATGTAATTTTCTTCGTAGAGTGAAATGTTGCAATCAGTTTCACCGTGAATCAGATATTTCCACATATTTTTTAAATAAACAAAGCCTCGGTGAAGATAAAGTTGGATCAATACAGATACTTTGATTAACGAGAGAAAATGTTCACTGCTTTGAAAAAATTGTTGTTTGAATTATTAAAAATCAATTTGATGTGAAGGTATCATGGAACCGAAAAAAAAATGTTTTTGATAATGAATTAAAAAAATTAACATGCTGAAGATGTACAAAATTGATGTGTTATAAAAACTGTTTTTTTCGTAAAAGATTGGAATTGCTGCATTACTTAGATAACTTTGAAAATATATTTATCACGATTGTCTGAAGTTTGACACTAATGGTTTCTAAATTTATAAAAACAAAATTTTCATGAATGTAAAAAACACAATATTCATGTAAGAAGGTGACATTAATTATTTTAGATACATTAGAATTTTAAATTATTAATCATCCACTGTAGGATCCTTATCGAATGTTGTGTAGTCCCTTCTACTATTTTTCATTTCAGATATGTTTTGTCAATAAGTAAAGTAATCTGCTAGTAATCATAGACACAGAGGTGGTGGAACACCTGTTGTGTGTATTGATGTTTACAAGATTAATAAATTCATGAATAAACAATAAATAGTAAATAATAAATAATGATGAATAATAAATACAGATATAAAATCTATGTTGCTAAAGGTTTCACAAGGATTTCAGAAATTTCCTAGAGACATCAATTATTTTACGAATATTACCAAATATTAAAAAATATTTTAAATATTTCACAAATATTACCATATGTTTCACAAAGACTACAATGATTTCCTAAAGATTATTAAGATTTTTCAAGGTTTTAAATATTTCGCGAAGATTTTAGATAGATTTAAAAGATTTCACAAATACTTTAATAATTTAATAATTTCACAAATTTTGTCAAATATTTCGAAAATATTTTAAATGTTTTGCAAATATTTTTAAAAATATTGTGGGAATTCACAAAGATTTAAATGATTTTCTAAGGATTTCAATGATTTCAAATACTCACGAAGATTTCGTATAGATTTAAAAGAATTTACAAAGGTTTTAATAATTTCCGAAAAATTTCAAATATGTTTCCCAGACTGCAGAAAGATTTAAGTGATTTTCAATATATATTTTAGTTATTTCACAAATATTACGAAACATGTAACAAATATAAAATATTAAATTTGAAAAAAAATTAATAAATGCTCAGAAAAGATTGCACAAATTTTTTTTGACTTTTGTAAAGATTTTAAACAGATTACAAAGATTGTACTTAGATTTCAATAATTTCCCTAAGATTTAAAAGATTTTACAAGGTTTTAAATATTTTGCAAAGATCCTAGATAAATTTAAAAGATTTTACAAATACTTTAATAATCCAATAATATCACAAATATGATCAAATATTCCGAAAAAATCAGAAGATTTCACAAAGATTTAAACGATTTTTTAAAGATTTCAAAGATATCACATACTCGCGAAGATTTTGGATAGATTCAAAAGATTTTACAAAGATATCAATGATTTCACAAAAATTTCAGATAGGTTTTGAATACTGCAGAAAATTTTTAATGATTTCTAACAGCTTTAGTAATTAAACAAATATTTTCAAATGTTTTGCAAACATCAAATATTTAAACAATACTTCTAATGTTCAGCAAAGATTTCACAACTTTTTGAAAATATTTCCTGAAGATTTTAAATAGATTACAAAGATTGTACAACGATTTTATCTATTTCTCAAAGGTTTTAATAATTTTAAAATTATTACCAAATATTGAAAGAAATTTAAATAGACTTAAAAGATCTAACAAGACTTTGAAGATTTTAGTAAGTTTACAAATATCATCAAATATTTTTAAAATGTTATAAATTTTTTTTTGATTTTCAAAGATATCAAAAATATTTTACAAAGATCAAAATGATTTTCTGAAGATATCAAACATTTTGAATATTTCGTGAAGATTTCGAATCAATTTAAAAGATTTGAAAAAGATTTCGATTATTTTACAAGAATTTCAGACATGGCTTGAAGACTGCAGAAAGATTTAAATGATTCTCATAATTTCAGAAATATTATCAAATATTTTAAATGGTTAGAAAGGATTTCACAAAAAATTTTTATAATTCTTAAAGATTTTAAGTGTATTAGAAAAATTGTACGAAGATTTAAATAATTTTACAAATATTATTACATATTTGAAAATATTAAAATATTTTACAAATATAACTAAATGTTTCAGAAAGATTACACAGATTTCCTGAAGATTTTAAAGATTTTACAAAGTTTCAAATATTTTGCGAAGATTTCAGACGGATTTAAAAGATTTTACAAATACTTTCATAATTGAATAATTTCACGAATTTTGTCAAATATTTCGAAAATATTTTAAATGTTTTGCAACTATTTTTAAAAATATTGTAAAAATTTCAGAAAGATTTAAATGATTTTCTGAGGATTTCAATGATTTCAAATACTCACGAAGATTTCGTATAGATTCAAAAGAATTCACAAAGGTTTTAATGATTTCCGAAAAATTTTAAATATGTTTTCAAGACTGCAGAAAGATTGAAGTGATTTTCAATATATATTTTAATCATTTTACAAATATTACGAAACATGTAACAAATATCAAATATTAAATATTTCAAAAAATTAATAAATGCTCAGCAAAGATTGCAAAATTTTTTTTTGACTTTTGTAAAGATTTTAAATAGATAACAAAGATTGTACTAAGATTTCAACAATTTTCCTAATATTTAACAAATTTTACGAGGTTTCAAATATTTTGCAAACATTCCAGATACATTTAAAAGATTTTACAAATACTTTAATAATCTAATCATATCACAAACGATTTTTGAACGATTTTAAAGATATCAAATATTCGCGAAGATTTCAGATAGATTTGAAAGATTTTACAAAGATTTTAATAATTTCACATAAATTTTAGAAAGATTTCAAAAACTGTAAAAATTTTTTAATGATTTTCAATAGATTTCAGTCATTTAACAAATATCATTAAACATTTTACAAATATTAAATATTTCAAGAATACTTTGAATGTTTAGCAAAGATTTCAAAACTTTTTGAAAATAATTCTTGAAGATTTAAAGAGATTACAAAGATTGTAGAAAGATTTTATTGATTTCTCAAAGATTTTAATGATTTTACAAATATTACCAAATATCGAAAAAATATTTCAAATATTTTGCAAATAGTTCAAAAAATTTGAGAACGTTTACAATGATTATCAAAAGCTTTTATAGATTTTACAAGGTTTGAAATAGTTTAAACATATTTCAGATAGATTTGAAAGATTGTACAAGACTTTGACAATTTCAATAAGTTCACAAATATTATCAAATATTTCAAAAACATTTTTAATTTTTTTCAAAGATTTTCAAAGATATCAGGAAGATTTTACAAAGATTGAAATGATTTTCTGAGGATATCAAATATTTCAAATATTCCGTGAAGATTTTGGATAAATTCAAAAGATTTCATAAAGATTTCAATTATTTTACAAAAATTTCAGATGGGGTTTAAAGACTGAAAAAAGGTTTTAATGATTTGTATAACTTTACAAATATTATTAAATATTTGAAGTGTTTAGAAAAGATTTAATAAACATTTTTAATATAATATAATATCTAATATAAATATAATAAATATGTAAACATTTAAAAAAAAAAGATTTTAAATGTTTTAAAAAAAATTGCACTAAGATTTTAATAATTTTACAAGTATTATTAAATATTTTAAAAATATTAAAAATATTTCACAAATATTACGAAATGTTTCAGAAAGATTACAATGATTTCCCAAAGATTTTAAAGATTTTACAGGGTTTCAAATATTTTGCAAAGATTTCAGATGGATTCAAAAGATTTTACAAATACTTTTATAATTCAATAATTTCACAAATATTATCAAATATTTGAAAAATATTTTTGAAGTTTTGCTAAGATTTAAAAAAATGTCAGAAAAATTTCACAAAGATTTAAAGAGATTTTCTTAGAATTTAAAGATTTCCAATATTCGCGAAGATTTTGGATGGATGTAAAAGATTTTACAAAGATATCAATGGTTTCACAAAAATTTCAGATAGGTTTTAAAGACTGCAAAAAAATTTCAATAGATACTAATAAATTTGAGTAATTCAGCAAATATGATTAAATATTTCACAAACATTGAATATACAAGGAATACTTTTAATGTTTAGCAAAGATTTCACAATTTTTTGAAAATATTTCCCAAAAATTTTAGATAGATTACAAAGGTTTTACAAAGATTTTATTAATTTCTCAAAGATTTCAATAATTTCACAAATATTACTAAATATTAAAGAAATATTTTGAATATTTCGCAAATAGCTAACAAAAATTAAGAAAGGTTACAATGATTTTCTAAAGATTTTTTGAATTTTACAAGGTTTTAAACATTTTGAAAATACTTTAGATAGATTAAAAAAATTTTAGAAGACTTTAATGACTTCAATAAATTTACAAATATTATCAAATACTTCAAAAAATATTTCAAATGTTTTTCAAAGATTTCCAAAGATATCAGAAAGATTATACAGAGATTAAAATGATTTTCTAAGGATATTAAATATTTCAAACATTCCGTGAAGATTTCGGATAAATTCAAAAGATGTCATATATTTTATTACAATTTCAGATAGGGTTTCAAAACTGCAGAAAGATTTTAATTATTTTCATAATTTCACAAATATCATCAAATATTTTAAAAATATTTAAAATGTTTTGAAACGGTTTTTGAAAATATCGGACTAATTTTTATGAAATGATTTTCAACGGCTTTGAAAGATTGTAAAAATTCGCGAAGATTTCGGATAAATGCAACAGATTTCACAAAGATTTCAATAATTTTACAAAAATTTCAGAAAGGTTTTAAAGAGTGCAGGAGAATTTTAATGATTTCCAATAGATTTCAATTATTTCACAATTATGATCAAATATGTCTCAAATATTAAATGTTTTACAAATATCAAATATTTTAAAAATATTTTAAATGCTTAGCAAAGATTTCATAAAAATTTTTAATATTTCGTGAAGATTTTAAGTGGATTAGAAAGATTTTGCAAAGATTTCAATAATTCCCCTAAGATTTTCAAGATTTCACGAGGTTTCAAAAATTTTGCAAAGATTCCAGACAGATTTAGAGATTTTAAAAATAATTTGATATTTCAATAAGTGCACAAATCTTATCAAATATTTGAATAATATTTTAAATGATCAGCGAAGGTTCTAAAAAATATCGGAAAGATTTCACAAAGATTTAAACGATTTTCTGAGGATATTAAACATTTCGAATATTCGCGAAGATTTCGGATATATGTGAAAGATTTTACAAAGATTTCAATAATTTCTCACAAATTTCAGAAAGGTTTTAAGGACTGCGGAAAGATTTAATTGAATTTTTAATGGATTTCAATTATTTCACAAATATTATCAAGTATTTTACAATTTTTAAATATTTTAAAAATATTTTTAATGATTAGTAAAAGTTTCATGAAAATTTAGAATATTTCGTGAAGATGTTAAATAGATTGCAAGGATTGTTCAAATATTTAAATAATTTCTCTAAGATTTCGAAAATTTCATAAGGTTTTAAATATTTTGCAAAGATTTCAGATAGATTTAAAAGTTGTCATAAAGACTTTGAAAGATTTAATAATTTCACAAATGTTACCACATATTTAAAAATATAAAAAATATATCACAAATATTACCAAATGGTTTAGAAAGATTATATAGATTTACCAAAAATTTTAAAGATTTTACAAGGTTTTAAATATTTTCCAAAGATTTCCGATGAATTTAAAAGATTTCACGAATACTTTCATATTTTAATAATTTCACGAATTTTATTAAATATTTTTAAAATATTTCAAATCTTCTGCGAAGATTTTTAAAAATATCAGAAAGATTTCGCAAAGATTTAAACGATTTTCTAACAATTCCAAAGATTTTAAACATTCGCTAAGATTTTAAATAGATTTAAAAGATTTAGTGAAGATTTCAATGATTTCACAAAAATTTAAGACAGGTTGCAGAGAATGCAAAAATATTTCAATGATTTGTATAACTTCACAAATATTATTAAACATTTTGAATGTTTGGAAAATATTTGGGAAAAATGTTTAATATTTCTAAAAAATTTTAAATGTATTAAAAAGATTGTATTAGAAAGATTACAATGATTTCCCAAAAATTTTAAAGTTGTGACAAGGTTTCAAATATTTTGGAAAGATTTCAGATGGGTTCAAAAGATTTCACAAATACTTTAATAATTTAATAATTTTACAAATACTACCTAGTTTTTTCAATAATATTTTTAATGTTTAGTAAAGATTTTCAAAAACTGGTAAGATTTTACAAACATTTAAACGATTTTCTACGGATTTTAAACATTTTAAATATTTGCGAAGATTTCAGATAGATGTAAGAGATTTTACAAAGATTTCAATAAAGATGTCACAAATATCAAAAGTTTTGCAAATATCTAATACTTGAAAAATATTTTAAATGCTTAGCATATGTTACACAAACACTTTGTAAATTTCGTGAAGATTTGAAATAGATTACATAGATTTTACGAAGATTTCAATGATTTCCCTAAGATTTCAAAAATTTTACAAGGTTTCATATATTTTGCAAAGAATTCAGATAGATTTAACAGATTTTACAAATACTTTAACAATTCAATAATTTTACAAATATTATCAAATATTTAAAAAATATTTCAAATGATGTGCAAAGATTTTCAAAAATACCAGAAAGATTCTACAGAGTTTTAAGCAATTTTCTAAATATTTTAAAAATTTCAAATATTTGCAAAGATTTTGAATAGATGTGACAGATTTTACAAAGATTTTATTAATTTCACAAAGATTTTAAAAAGGTTTCAAAAACTGCAGAAAAATTTTAATTATTTTCAATAGATTCCAATTATTTCACAAATATGACCAAATATGTCACAAATATGACCAAATATGTCACAAATATTACATTTTTCACAAATATCAAATGTTCAAAGAATATTTTAAATGCTCAGCAAGGATTACACAAAAATTATGAAAATTTCGTGAAGATTTTAAATAGATTACAAAGATTGTACAAATATTCATATGAATTCTCTGAGATTTTAAAGATTGTAGAAGGTTCCAAATATTTTACAAAGATTCAGATAGATTTAAAAGATTTTACAAATACTTCAATAATTAAATAATTTGACAAATATCACCAATTATTTCAAAAATATTAAAAATGTTTTGCAATGATTTTCGAAAATATCGGACAAATTTTTATGAAATTATTTTCTAGGGATTTGAAAGATTTCAAAAATTCGCGAAGATTTTTGGTAGATGCAAAAGATTTCACAAAGATTTCAATAATATCACAAGAATTTCCGAAAGGTTTCATAGGCTGAAAAAGAATTTTAATGATTTCTAAAAGATTTCAATTATTTTACAATTATGATCGAATATGTCACAAATATAAAATGTTTCTCAAATATCTAATATTTTCAAAATATTTTGAATGATTAGGAAAGATTCCACAAAAATTTTTAATATTTCGTCAAGATTTTAAGTCGATTAGAAAAATTGTGCAAAGATTTCAATGATTTCCCTTAGATTTTAACGATTTCACAAGGTTCCAAATATTTCGCAAAGAACTCCGATAGATTTAGAAGATTTTACAAATACTTCAATAATTTAATAATTTTACAAAAATTATCAAATGTTTTAAAAATATTTCAAATGCTGTGCAAAGATTTTCGAAAATACCAGAACGATTTCACAGAGATTTAAGCAACTTTGTAAATATTTCAAAAATTTCAAATATTTGCAAAGATTTTCAATAGATGTGACAGATTCTACAAAGATTTTATTGATTTCACAAAGCTTATAAAAGGGTTTCAAAAACTGCAAAAAAATTTTAATGATTTTAAATAGATTTTAATTATTTCACAAATATGTCCAAATATGTCACAAATATGACCAAATATGTCACAAATATTAAATTTTTTACAAATATCAAATGTTTAAAAAATATTTTTAATGCTTAGCAAGGATTACACAAAAATTATGAAAATTTCGTGAAGATTTAAAATAGATTACAAAGATTGTACCAAGATTTATATGAATTCTCTGAGATTTTAAAGATTGTAGAAGGTTCTAAATATTTTGCAAAGATTCAGATAGATTTAAAAGATTTTACACATACTTTAATAATTAAATAATTTTACAAATTTCACCAATTATTTCAAAAATATTCAAAATGTTTTGCAATGATTTTCAAAAATATCGGACAAATTTTTATGAAATGATTTTCTACGGATTTGTAAGATTTCAAAAATTTGCAAAGATTTTGGGTAGATGCAAAAGATTTCACAAAGATTTTAATAATATCACAAGAATTTCAGAAAGGTTTCATAGGCTGCAAAAGAATTTTAATGATTTCTAAAAGATTTCAATTATTTTACAATTATGATCGAATATGTCGCAAATATAAAATTTTTCACAAATATCTAATATTTTAAAAATATTTTGAATGATTAGCAAAGATTCCACAAAAATTTTGAATATTTCGTCAAGATTTAAAGTCCATTAGAAAGATTGTGCAAAGATTTCAATGATTTCCCTAAGATTTTAAAGATTTCATAAAGGTTTTAAATATTTTGCAAATATTACAGATAGATATAAAAGATTTCGCAAATAATCAGATAATTCAATAATTTCACAAATATTACTTAATAATCAAAAAATATTTCAAATTTTTGCAAAGATTTTCAAAGATATCAAAATGATTTGAAAAAGATTTACATGATTCCTTAAGGTTTCCAAAGACTTCAAATATTCGCCTAGATTTCGAATAGATGTAAAAGATTTTACAAAGATTTCAATAATTTCACAAAAATTTCAGAAAGGTTTCAAAGACTGCGGAAAGATTTCAATGATTTTCAATAAATTTTAATTATTTCCTCAATATTATAAAGGAATTTACAATTTTCAAATATTTTAAAAATATTTTTAATGCTTAGTTGAAGATTTTACAAAAATTTTGAAAATTTCGTAAAGATTTTGAATAGATTACAAGGATTGTACAAATATTTAAATGATTTCTCTAAGATTTTAAAGATTTTAGAAGGTTTTAAATATTTTGCAAAGATTTCAGATAGATCTAAAAGTTTTCATAAAGACTTTTAATGGTTTTAATAATTTTACAAATGTTACCAAATATTTGAAAAATATTTAAAATTTTCGCAAAAATTTTCAAAGATATCAGAAAGATTTGTCAAGAATTTACATGATTTTTTGAGGATTTTTAAAATTTTGAAAATTCCGCAAAGATTTTGGATAGATTTCAAATATTTTACAAACATGTGCGGAAAATGCCTTTGTTAGCCTGATTACAAAAATTTGTTGAGAAAAAGTTTAAAAAGCAAATATTTTTTAATGTGAGAAATGTTTTTTAAAATCTGTAAGCAGAAATTTTTTGAAAATAAATTTGTTTTGGAAAAAAACTTAAGTCTTTTAGTCCAGGGATACAAAAGCCTGAAAATTGTAATCAATTTGAATTACTCATTCGAAAATTGATTAGTTTACATATCCGTTAACAGTTAATTCATTTTATATCTATATAATATTGTAGTATAATAAAGAAATTATTCAGAAAAAGTTGAAAAATTGTTTTTTAAACTTTTAAGCTGTGGCTCAACATTTATGTGTTAGAAATCAAAATACGAGGTCGCAGAAAAATTTCACCTCCCCCCTCACGACGCCCTTAGGTAGAAAGCTTATATTATTTTTTTTTCGTGTTCAAAACTATTTTTACAGAATAAGAAAAGACTCTTGCCCAAAAATTTTCTATTGCAATGCGTAGTATATCATGTCAATAAACGAATTATGTGGCGAATAACAAACTATTTCAACATATGCTCACTGTTTGAATAAAGATTGCAGTAAAACAGCAAAACAGTTTTTTTCATTGAAACTCATCTCTGCCGAGACTATAAGTTTCCTTTAAATAATTGAAAAATGTTTTTTTCTTCATATGAAATCACACGAAGCAAATTTATTTATAACAAATTACACAATAAGTTCGGTAAATCAAGGACATAACTGCATTTAGGAAAAATTTTTTATTATTTGAGAATAAAGTATTAAACAAAATTATAAATAATGTTAAACAGTAGTGTAAAACCCCTAATACAAAAGCTCAAATTCTAGATGTCAATAATTGATGATGGTAATTTTGCGAGCTGGAAAAGGGAAGGGGGAAATTCTATCACACCCTATCCCTCTTCCAGCTTTATGCCTTTTTAAAAAAATTGGCAGAATTATTTTATTTGTAAATTTATGGTCAACGAGTCTTTTTAATTTATGCGTCTGCTTTGATTTATGTTGATGGAAAAAGTTTTTCTGTTGGAAACAGATGTTTTAAATATTACGAATAAGCACAATTTTCCTAATCTCTGAAATAGTGTATTAATAGCATAGGTCAATCGATTCGCCTCGATCCAAGGAATCTTTTATGTTCTTGCATCAATTTTAAATTATGTAAATGAAAAAAGTTTTACTATGAAAAACCGATTTTTAAATTTCATTAATTTATCTGCAACCGTTTTTAAGTTATCGTGTTCACAAAAAGGTGTGACATCTACACACACACACACACACACACACACACACACACATCCACATAAACACACACACATACACACTTTACGCAAATAATTTTACTGTGAAGTGAAGAATGAAATCATTCGCGAAAATAAAAATAAGATAAATAAGGTGTTTGAATGATTTTATTTTTTTTTTATGAATACGCTATACATTATTGGTGAAGGTGACATACCTTGTCTATTCATAACGTTCATAATAATGCCTTCTCATTATTTCAACGAAATTTTAAAAATTGACAAAATCGCTTTTTTACAAAACTCTTTTATCTTTTGCGTTTTCTATTTTTCAACTTTGTTCAAATTATAACACACAGTCTTAACTTAATTCACATATTTTCACATTAGTCAATATTTCGATTAAACAAATTAATATGAAATTCTACTAATCTTGAGTGGCTTACTTTTCTCTAATTAAATTAGTAGAGCTTTACTTGTAATTAGAAAAATGTTATTATTTAAATTAAGAATTATGAACAAGAAACATTTTTGAATATTTCTGGATTTTTTTTCATTTTTTGTGTTCGTTCTAAATTACTTATATTTCTTTTTAGTTTAAGGAAGAATGAACATAAGTCTTACCAACAATTTGAAAAGGCTTTGCTTTCTTGTTCTGCTTCCTTCAAATTTATTTTTGTGTCATAATAACTTCTCAAAAGTATTTTAAATACTTTAAAAATTTTTTATCTATAATAATGTATGTATATCATATATTCCGCTTATATAAAATTCAAATTCAGAAAAATCTAAATTTGTGTTGAGATTTTAGGTGATTCTGTAATTTGAAACAACAATTTATTTGTTAAAAGGTTTTTCATACTTAAATTTCAGCCCAGATTAGATTTTAGGCATTTTTCATCCCATAAGAGAAAATCTAGAAAATTTTAAGGAAATGTCTCAGAAAAAATGCAAGACATTTCAAGAGGTAATTTGAACTTGCACAAGTTGGGAAGAAACTAAAAAATATTTTATTGATTTTTGAAAATAGATTTCTAAAAATCTTTTAGACTAGCTCTAATTTTTTCTGAAGTTGTGAAAAATCTTTTGAAATTAAAGAAATTGACTATAATATGTCCAAAATTTTTTTTCAATACATTACAAATATTTTTAAATGTTCTGAAATCTGCTGTAAATTTTCTTTAAAAATTGATCGTTCAAAATAAAAATTCTTTACAAATTTTTCCAATCTTGAAAAACTATTTTCATTCTTTTGAAAATGTCGAAATTCTTATAACTGAGTCTAAAATCATTTTTAACATCTCTGACCAAAAGAAAAACTTTTTCAGCTCTTTCGATTCTAAAAATTCTTACTTAATGTTGAAAAATTTTCCGAATCCTAGAAAATATTCATTATTTATTGATAAATTTGAAGAAATCAAGGAATCCAGAATTTTCAGAAATTTAGGAAATATGACAAATTTTTATTTCTCTGAATATATAACTCCAAATTTTAGGAATAAAAATTAAATTTTTTTATTTTTACATTTTTAGAGCAGTAAATTTTTAATTTTTAAAGCCATTAATTTGTTATTGTACAATTTTTTCATACTTTTGAATTCTTAATATTTCAATTTTAATTGCTTTAAATTTTGAAATGGTTGACTCTTAAGTTATAACATTGATTAATTTTCAGCTTGAAATGATTCGTAGTGAAATTATTTAGTCAAATAAGCTTGAGAGTAAAATTTTCTTTACTTTCATATCCTTTAAGTGTTTTAAAATATATAATTTCAAATACTTCTCATTTGCAGTTGTTTAATATCTGAAAAATTCCTTTCATTGAGGAGGGTGAAAGCATGCTAAGAGGAATAAGGATATGTGGATCCTGAACATGGGCGAGATTACAGTGAAAAATACCAAGAAAAAGAGAACTTGTAGAGGTGCAAGGGTGGTTGAAAGTAGGATGGAGGATAAGTGGAGAGAAATAAGGTGGACAATAAGGAAAGAAAAACAAAAATAGTGGACGCAGATGGTAAGAGAAGGTTAGGTTAAATAAAGAGGATCGCTTACCTTATGGTGACAGAACTTGTCCAGATTAGTCACCTCTTCGTGACTGTGGCAGTAGAAGTCATATCCTCCTGGCGGTAGCCGTGAGATAGGGTGGCCGAGATTGGAGACTATCAACTTTTGTTGACAGTCTCTGGTAGAAACGGTCGACTGCTCCTGATAGACATAAAATGACAAGCGATCCTGGTACCTGCGCTACGGTTCGCTCTTTGTATAGCTTAGCCTCATATGAAAGAAATCACCGTTCACTGTTTATTGAAACGACGTAGTGACATTTTCGGGAGAAGTACTAAAGCTCTAGATTTCAGTTATAATCAACAGTGTTATAAAACCTTGACAACATTTAGATCAGATTGAAGTTTACTCGATTCAAAAGCATAGATCTTCCGGTTATCTTCATAAAATACATAAGTGACCTGATGCTCGCGATAATTAGTATCACAACAGAGGTACCCAGGAGAATTGCGCAATCCGAGAGATAGTCAAAGATATGATGCAAAAATAATGAAAATTAATATCTCTATGCATTTCACTATGTGTGGATAAATTTCCAAGCTTTTTAACAGACAGATGATAAGTCTACAAAAGGTTAAGTCAAAAGCTTACCGGTAGTCAATCCAGGCCAAAAAAGGACATGCTGATGTGCTGCTGCGTCCTTGCAGACACACCTGTCAATTATTAGATTCTCTCGGCATTCTGGTACACCTTTTTCGAGCTGCGTTGTTCGTTCATCTTTCTTCATACAGGCTCAATTGTCAAAACAATCCTGTCGCTCAGGATAGTTGAAAAGATCTTATACTGCGTATTCAAACAAGTTATTGGCCTGTAATTTATTGTGTTAGACAAGTCACCTTTTTGGTACGAGTAGAGTGCGTTCTTATACTAACCACTATGAAATAGGCGTCTCTGTTTTCAATTACTAGATACATATGCGGGACAGATTTTAGTGTATAGAAGTGAAATTCATCCACAAAAAGTTCTTGATGCCATCTGGTTATGCAGCGAAAAAGTTATTGATGCCGCAAAACTTCTCAAAGCAGATAATAATTATAGTATCTTCTTTCAGCTGTAGTGTTTTTGAGATAAAGTAAAAAAAAATGAAAGAAGAAGTCTTCACTTCGTTGGGCTTGGGTGGAATTTCAACAAGAACAGGGATATTGCTAAAGAGGCGCGAAGCGTCAGCGAGGAACTGTCTATACTTTTTGATCCATCTCTTCCTCCACTTTCTGTTTCTGCTTGAGACAGATAACACTTGCATTTTATCAATATTATTCTGCTTCATTGTCAGCAGCTTTAACTTGTTCAGTGTATAATGGTACATCCTCAGTTCTTAGGCGAAGTTTTAAACCCTTCCGTAAGCGGTCTGCCAGATGTTATGTAGTCAATACACATTGAACACGGGAAGCAATTTGTCTTGCGCATCCAATCTTTTTGTTTAGTTGATGCAAGCGTCTTTTGCTCTTCTAAGCTAACTTGGGTTTTAGTCTAGAATTAGAACTAGACAAAGCTCTTGTAACACCTTAAACAAAGTGAGTGATAGTCTAGAGGTCAGACCCTTTCGAAATGTCCTCGCGAAGGAATGTATCTATTTTAACAAGGTCTTAGGGCTTATGAGAAATCTGGATGCTAGTGTTTATTCTTGTCCTGAAATCGCGATAATCTCCTAAGAGGTGCCTGCTTGCTGCGGTTGGTTCTAATGTCGCTTTCTCTTCTTTACTGGCGGCTTGTTTATACAATAGTTGCGGAATCTCTCTGCGTACATATGTCTTTATCCGAAAGTACTCGTCTTGATTTTGCAAAGAGACATGCAAAACGTGCTAAAGTTCTAGGTGTTTAAGG
>JAUELO010038260.1:0-10444 GCA_032357855.1 Amphibolips quercusostensackenii | reverse complement strand
TAAGTCAGTATCCTGACCGATTATTCAAGAGAAAGCTCTCATATTAAACGAAATGCTTAACGGTCCGCAAACGTTTTAAGTACGTAAGCAGGAAAAATATTTATCTCAACGCGTAACAGCAAACTCTCTATTTACCACCGTCAGTCCCAAAACCGGCTAACTAGTCAGGTTTAACTGTACTTCAAATCTCGTGAATTCACGGAAAATTCTTTGGAAAAATCTGAAATCCGCTGCGCAATTTTAGAAAAAAGTTAAAACATACCACACTGTGGAGATTGAGAAATCATCGAGTTTTGTGAATGTGTCCGATGTCATATTTTTGCAATTTAAATTTTTTCAGTTGCTTTTGTTAAAGGCAGATAGAATGAGGTATGTTAAACGCGCTATGGGTGGTTTTAATGGTTGTTTAATATTACAGTAGCAATAGGAATATCTATTAAAGGCTTGAGAAGTTGGAGCAAATATTTTTAATTTTGAAATTTTTTTGATGTTTTAAATTAAGGCAGCAGAGATGAGGTACAGCGATGGGGATATCAACTAGAGTCTTAAGAAGGTATCTCTTGTGACTATTTTTTTGTTGAATTTTTTTTTTGTGGATATTTTAGTTCAAGGCAGCTGAGATGGGGTATGCTAAATGAGGTAGGCTTGGTTCTTAAGAATTTCGAATATTACTGCAGGCAAAGGGATATCTACAGATATCCACAAATGATTTTAATCTTGTACCTAAAAAGCTTCCACATAATTTTGTAGTCACATACTGCAAGAAGCCAGCAAATGCAAAGACTTTTAGGTTGCCTGGCAAAAGAGAGCAGGGCTACCCACTGGGTGATAAATTCGGACACTTTCTGCACAGAAAAAAGATATGTGCTATCACGGCAAAAGTTATTAATCTTCCCACAGAGTGTCAACTTTAGGCATCACTCCTCACAGTGAAAAGAAACGCAGTAGACCGACAAAAGTAGGTAGGTCTTTCCACAGATTAGCAACTTTGGGCATCACTCCTAACAATAAAATAGTATATCAGACACCTAGAGGGAGAAAAGAGACTTTCTTAACGAGAGTATATTTTTAGTACAAGTCGTAGGCAAACGCGTAGCTCTAGCAGTTGAATCCAGTGTACCGGGAAGCTTTTGGGTTAGAAATGCAGCGTTTGGACCCAAATGTCTTTGGACGCACTGTCCTAGGCCCGGCAGAAAAAGGCGATCTAGGCGCTACAAAGAAAGGACCTATAGCATAAACACGGTCTGTTAAAATGGTCCGTAACACCACTGAGTCCGAATCTGAGAATAAGGATCACAGGCAGAAAAGTGTTAGAGGACATAGCCTCGACCTTTGTAGAATCCAGCGTAATAGATACAGTATTCGTTGTAAAGACGTTCGTACTCGCGATCATTTCTCGGTCAGGGACACAGTTTTGAGTAACAAATCGCCTGATAGAAATCGTTTTAGGAACAGAAATTTGGGCAAAATTGACTTGGGTTGGAACCTTACTTTTTATGGTAGGAGCGATCTAAACGCAGACGTGTTCATAACTAAAATCAAGGATCGTAGGAAGCTTATCAGAGTGACAGACGAGGAATTGCTGTCAGCTATGCTAGTATTATTAGAAGGAATACCTTCAAAGTGGTTTCAAAACACCAAAAGGAGTTTTATAGTTAGTGTGGGTTTCGAAAACAAGTTAGGCATCATTTGGACGATGATGACTTTAAAAGAAGGGTCAAAGGTCAAATACAGGCGAGGAAACACGATAAAGATGAGTCACTCAATGACTGCGTGCCCGACATCCAAAGCCTGATTAATCTCCTCGAAAACGAAGTTCCTATAGTCGACCTGATAGTCTGGGCCATAGAGGTTTACGACCCGACTCTCACAAAGTCTTCCGTCGTTTGGAGTATAGATCTTTCAGAGGACTTTCGAACCTCAGGAGAAGCTGGCAATAAGAATGAATGTGTACATTAGCTAATACAAGGCCCCACTTCCTTCCAAAAATTCCTTCCTAAAAGAATTCGCGTATTGTCCACACTCGACTCATAAAACTAACAAGCGATCACCGTCCTCAGCGTTGACGGAGGAAAGTAGCAAGGAAACAACCAGGCTAGCGATGAGCAACAGACCCCCCACGATGGTTTCAAGAATGGAGAAGGTCAGAAGAATAATAAAAATTTGTTGATTATAGTATGAAGAATGAGTTACCAGTTAGGGAATGGAATGAAGTAATTTGCTTTTATTGTTATCAACCAGGACACTATAGAAAAGGTTGTGTAGCCCCTAGGAGAATCCGATGCTACAAATGTAAAGAGGTTCAGAAGATGCCAAAAAGAAGCAGTAAGCACGATCCTTGCTGGCTCTCAATCCCCACAGACCGTGACTAAAACATTGGCTAACCTCACTAGACCTAACTCTAGAGTCAGATACAATTCATTGAATTTTACTCAATGTATGGCCTAAATATAGCCAAATATCTTTCGGATACTGGGTCCAAAACCCTTGAAAATAATTGTTTATTAAAAATTACCAAAAATTTTAAAAAACTATTTCAAAGCTCAAATGTTCTTATTTGTAATCCCTCCGAGAATCGAAGTCATAAAAAACTCAGCAAACTCCCAAAAACCACCCCAAATAGTAAAGGAACTGACAAAATAAGAAAATCGACAAAAAAGCTTCAAACCTTAAAATAAGCTTAAAATAGTCCATATTAAGTATTATAAAAAGTTTTTATGAAAACTACAAGGCACTAAACTTTGCAGTTTTTCTGTGATTTTTTAAGCAAAAAATTGTCAATAATAGTGCCTCCAATAATAGCGGGGGAAAGAAATGCCGGAAAGCCCCAAAAATTACCCTCCTTAAAAAATAAGTAAAATATTTTTTAAAACCAACTGCTCAATCGTAATACTCCAGGAAATAGCAGCATTAAGATACCTCGCGAAAACTGCAAAGAAATCATCTTTGTAAATTAAACTATGTTAAAAACATATTGTTATACATATTAATTTTCTTCGTTTGACGAAATATTTTGTAAAAAAAATGTTGCTGACCAGGATTGTAAAAAAAATATCTCTTCAGTTTTTTAAACCTACGTGAAATATCAATGTTTTTCGCATAAAAAAATGTTGTCATAGAGTGGTTTTATATTTACTCTTTACACACTACTAAAGTCTCTTAGTTTCTCAAGGTAAAATATTATATTTACATACTCTCACTTGAAACGAAAATTATTAGAGTTTCTCAAGGCAAAATAATTATACACATGCGAGAGCTTAACTTCTATTATATAAGTTATTAGATAGTAGTTAAAATTTTTGACGTCACGAGGCCCGCAAATTATTATCCATAAACGCTATTTCTGGTGGAAAAGGGGAATTTAGATCTTTAGGAAGTATTAGAATATTTATCAGTTACGCTGCTTTTAAAATTCTGCATTATTCAATTTTCCCAACATTTCAAAAAAATGAGGACTTTTTATACTCTAGTCCTAACCTTGAACATTATTCTTAATTCTATTGGTATGTATAGAAAAAATTAGTTTAATTTCTTTATGTTTATTGAAATATTATATCTCAGAAGATTCATTCTTGATCGCTCTTTGACAAATTTTAAAGTTTCGAAATCGAAATATGAAGTTTTACTCTCAAAATTAAATAAATTCATGTAAAATAGTAAATTCTTCAGTGAGCCCCCAATTTTCTCTGTGTCCTTTATATTTTAAAAATTGCTTGAGATTTCATTGTAATCTTCATAATCCTCCAGAATCTCTTGCAACCCTTTGATACCGTTCAAAATATTTATAATTCCTATTAGAGTTTTTGAAACCTGGTAATTTTTCTAGAAATCCATAAAATTTATGCTGCTGCCCTGAAATCATTGAAATACTAGGAGATGCCTTAAAATCCCTTACATTTTCTGAAATTCTTTAAAAATCCTTGAGATCAATGTAAACCCTACAAAAGTCTTTGGCATTCTTTGAAGTTGTTGAAATCCTCTAAAAACCTTAAAAATGTTTGGAAATCACATTTCTCCACTTAAATTTCACTCTTGCTGCACACTTATTTTGATGATTTGTCGAGTGTCAGTCTTCAGATGATGCTAAAGTTTTACGGAATCATGACTGATGCTGATACTGTTGCTAACTTGCAACACGGATTCGGCAGCTCTCAGTATGCTGCAAAAAGCTAAGCCACACGTTTTAGAAAATCTGTTACAATTCAGAAATTTTCAAATACAGTAACATTATATAACCTAATAATATTTTGTATCATCTTCAAAACATTCACAATCCAAATTAAAAATACAGTTTCAAATACCAGTTTTAAAATTAACGCGAATAAGCAAAAAGTACGGTGTTCGAAGTAAAAGATGAGAAAACAGTATGCAGCACTGCTATAAACGATGAGAGGATAGAACAATTTGATTAGTTAATAGGTTGAAAACTGCTTTTTTAAATACTATATTCAAGATTGGCACCGATGTGAAGCGTAGCGCGCGAATATTAATTGTTATTATTTAATCTTTTTTTTTTTGTAAAACATAAATACGCCATATGTATTTCACAAAAATTTATTTATATGTTTCTCGTTGCAGATTTCAGTTCACAGTTTGAATGTTTGCCTAATGGGGAGCCAATTCCTGGTGTTCCACGTTGCGCACCTTCTTCTTCTTCTTCTTCTTCTTCTTCTTCTAAAAGACAATTTCCAGGAACTTCTTTTCTTCTTGACAGACCACACTCTCCAGAAAGGATTCTTCCTCCTGACCGACCTGATATTTCTGCCAGGTCTCTCCTTTCTGTCAAGCCATCTTTTCGGATCAGGTCCAGATCCCCTGTTGCCTGGAAAAATTTGTCTCAAATATTCAGATTTGATCTTGAAGATCTTCGATCTCTTCGACTTTTTCCCTACAAAAATCCAAACCGAATATTCGAACTTCGAAAATACGCTTTTCCTCCCGGTAAGCCAATTTTCTTAAGAGGTAAAACTGACTATAAGCCTATGCCAACTGAAGAACAAATTGTATTATTAATGTCCAATGGTGACGTGTTTGCAATATTGGAAAGAACATCGTACAGGTCAACGAATTTTCGTGGAATATTCACAACTGTTAATGACGTGGTCACAAAACGGGCGAAAATAAATATTTACAGTGGCACGGTTAAAAAATTGACCCTAGAAGAAATAGCAGAATGTCCATTAGGTAAAAATAACCCAATTACAACGTGTTTTAGAATATCACAACAGTTACATTCGTAAGCCACAATTTTTCACACCACTTATACGATTTAACAACACCTTTTGGTCTTTATGCTTGCTTGACAAACGTTCAAAGAATTAGGAGGTATAAAATTGACAACTGTAATATTGTACTTTCAAATTTTTCTTTTGCTAAAACTCCTTCGGCTTTAACAAATAGATTCTCATCACTTGTCTGCCGGTTAGTGCCTATAACTTTGTTTGTTTAAACATAATGTACATTTCTACCAATAAAAATGATTCTGCTTTAATTAATTTCAAATTCATCGTGTGTTTTATAAACCTATCTTGAATCGGCAGAGTTTTTAAGCATATAAGGCATAAGAGAATCCAAAAAAAAATGTTTGTTTTAGAAAATTGACAATGTTAGACGCTATAGGCAATCCCCAGGTAGATATAGATATTCGGTTCCATAACAATCTGACAATCCTCAGGAGGTTCCAGGTTATTAACTAATATTTAGGTGTCTTCTATACAACATCTATGCAGAAGTTTGATCTGTAACGTCTCCCCACCTCATTATTTAAAAAAACATACCATCTCGAGCACCAGATGTCAGCAGATTGCGTCTTTAAAGTCTATATCGACTTCCAAGCTCTCCTGAAAGATGGACCCGATGTCCAACAGAATTCTCAAGACCTTCCTCAGGGAAGTTAGGTCTGGGAAGACTCTGTTGACAACCAAATCAAATCAAAACATTGTCGCGATGTCCATAGGTCTTCTGAAAACCTTCGTCAGGGAATGAAGGTCTCAGGAGACTGTGGTGACTACCAGGTTGAACCAGAACGTTGGCATGCTATCCAGGAGTATTTAACGTACAAGTATCCTTACTATACTGCCAGTCTAAAAACTTACCAATATATTTTTTTAAATTCTAAAGTGAATATTCTATTAAATATAGTAACTTTGTAGTACTTTTGAGTTAAGAATTTGATATAGGTGAAAACATGTCGTGAAAAATGGGAAAACTGAAGAAATAAGACTTTTGCTTGTAGAAGAAGATAACACATGTGTTTATACTCTTAGGAACATCCGTAGTAATCGACTCGAAGCTACCCAGAATCTAAGCAGGACACCATATTAGTTTTCGTTGACCTGCGGGATCAAAAGTTCTTATTATTTGAAAAGCAATATTTTTTAAAATTTCGAGTATGTACATCTAGCATTACATTACTTTATTTCTTTGCGCTGCCGCACAATACAAAATAATAGAACAAATTAAACATATCGAAGTAAAGGCGCTTTAAGAATTAGAAGAACTGAATACTTTCACGTCAAAGACTACTGGACATCACGCCAGCGTTATGGGTCAACTTGGTGGTGGCGGGCCAATGTTCTGTTCTAACATACTGATCAACCTAGTGGCCTATCATTCAGGAAAACTTTGAGGTCTAAAAAGCCTTCTAAAGCTTAAGTTCTCTGATGAAGATGTTGAAAAGACTCCTGGCCATTATGCCAATGTTCTGTGGCAACCTGGTGGCTAACAGAGTCTTTCGAAACCTAAGTTTCTTGACAAAGATCTTTAGAAGACACCTAGAGATCGGGATAGTTTTCCGGGTACACCTAGTATCACCAGAGACTTACGAGACCTAAATTTTCTGACGAAGATGGCCAGGTAACTCCTGGATATCCGGCCTATCATTCAAGGGAACCTTGTGATTTAAAAAGCCTCCTAAAGCCTATCTACTCTTACCAAGATCTTCAAAACATTCCTGGATATCAGGCTAATGTTTTCGATTGATCAAGTGGTCAACTGAGCTCGCGATACCAGCATCACCTCACGAAGATCTTTAAATAACTTCTGCATATTGGGCCAACGTTCTGAGTCATCCTAGTGCCAAGAGAGTTTCCTCAGATCTTAGTTCCCCGACAAAGGTCTTCAGAAGACTTCTGGACAGCGGAACAATGTTCTGGGATAACACCTGTCTGTAATTTCGGTGTAACATGTCGACCTAGTGGATCCAAGAAATTAAACTGCTCCATACAAGTTGATAAAAATATTGGTGGACGTCGGGCTAGAGTTTTTGTATAAGTTTTCGGGACTTTCGAAATTTTATAAAATTCTTAAAAGTATTCATGTATTGATTCTATAGAAAATGCACTGTATTTATGTGACATGTCTACCCACTCTTTTGATGTTTGCTTGGGCATCCCTGCTCTGTAAACAAAGACCCTCCAGGACAAGTCCTTCCAGCGGGTACAGGTCATATTTCCAATCACTTTCTAAAGCATAAATCGGGCTTAGGATATTTTAGGCGAGCCTCTCCAGGACATCACTGCTTACAGTGAAAAGATATATTAGCAGCGTGAGAAAAGTGATCATGTATGATGATGAATCTATGCTAAAAAGGTATTGTTTCACATACTAATTTTTTTTTAAGAACTATTTTGTAGAAAAAAATGTTGCTAAACAGGATTGTAAAAAAATATCTTTTTAGTTTCTGAAACCTACGTGACATATTATCAATATCATTTACCTAAAAAAATGTTTTAAAGAGTGGTTTTATATTTACTTTTTCCACATGATTAAAATCTCTGAGTTTCGTAAGGTAGAATAATATAATTATATGCTCCTATTTTTAATCAAAATTATTTGAGTTTCTTAGGGTCAAATAGTTATACATATGCGCAAGCTTTACTTTTATTATATAATTTATGAGATAATATTTGCAATTTTTGACGTCGCGAGGCCAGCAAATGATTATACATAAATGAGATGTATGCTGGGGAAGGAGAAAAGTTAAATATCTCACAACAGCATATATTTAGGAAGTATCAGAATATTCATTAATTACGCTTCTTTTAAAATTCTGCATTAATAACATTTTTAAATTTTTTGAAAAAATGAGGACTTTTTGTACTCTGGTTTTGACCTTGGACGTTATTTTTAATTGTACTGGTATGTAAAGAAACAATTAATATAATTTCTTTATATTTTTTGCAGTAAGTTGGAACATCTATTTTATGGTAATGAATGTGAAATACTATGTCAATTTTATAATCATAAACAATTCTTATTATTGATATTATTTTGTTGCTACTCAACGATAATAACAAGAAAGATTTTTAGGACTTGCAAACTTACCTTAATCTGTTCGATGTCTCCGAAGTCTTCCAGTTTTTTCTGTGACCTATATACATTTCAAATTTCTTCAAATTTTACTGAAATTTTCAAAATCTTTTGCATTGTTTTGAAACCCCTTGATACCTTTTAAAATACTTGTAATTTCTATTAAAGTATTCGAGATCTGTCAATTTTCTCGAAAATTTATCAAAATTATACTAGTGCCCTGAAGTCATTGAAATTCTAGGAGATCCCATAAAATCCCTTACATTTTCTGAAATTCTTTAAAATTCCTTAAAATCATTGTAAATCCTGAAATTTGTCATCCGATATTTTTTATCAATTTTATAAACAAATGATATAAACAAATGCCCAGTGTCGATATTTAAAGGCAGAAAGAAATAGCTTTTTCTCTTGATTTTCCTCAAATTACGTCCCCAGAACGTCTTCCAAGGTTGGAAGACGTTCTGGAGAAGATTTTAAAGACACTTCTATGTCGTTCAAGAAAAAAAAGGTTCAAGCACTTCAGGAAACTTATTTGAAACTTCAAATTCAAATAGCATCTAATAATATACGAGCTGTTGGGAAAATACAATTGTCAAACAAAATAAGTCGACTTTTAGACTGCGCAGAAGAAGATGCGATTGAATCAAATATAATTAGATTCACCGATGACGTAGCTCTTGCACTGATTGAAGACGCTAAACTATCAGAGCATCAGTACGAGATTATTTAATTACAAGGAAAGGTTAAAAATGCTAACATTTATGTCCCATATCAGGAGCTCTGAGCATTAAAACCTCTTCAATTGAGGGTTATGTCAAATGAATGACACTTTTCTTAAAGTACGGTTGAGGTGGGGCATTAGACCAGGGTGCATACAAACAAAAGCTTCTAGATAGTATGTAATCCGATGAAAGCATTTTCATAGATTCGATAGTACCCATAAGACTTAAGTCACAATCTAAGGAAATTTGGAAGAATCCTCATCCTGGATCTACAAAATTGAGCGTACTGACATTTTTTCAATACGCTAAAGAAACACCGAAACTCACCAGGTTTAAGATGGATCGAATAAGAGGCGAAATAAATGGAGTTTTGCCAACAGAAATTTCATTTGGCAAGTTTAGGTTTCAGGTGAGCCATTAAATGCTAATAACTTTGTTGAATGGAAAAGCAGCCCACAATATTACTAAAACACCAGGTGCTGCAACTTGCCAATTGTGCAAAGCAAATTCTTCTGAAGTGAACGATTTAAATAGCGTCATGCAAAAACATGTCATAAACAGGATTATTAGTTTAATCTTTCAGCCTTTCATGCTAAAATACGTTGCATGAGTCTTATTTGAAATATAGCTTATCGCTTAGATTTTTGCAATTGGCAAAGAAAAACAGTAGAACAAAAGGCCTTCATGAAAGCTGCGAAAAAGAGGATCCAGAAAGGTTTCTGGAGAGAAATGGGTTTGCTAATAGACGTACCGAAGCATGGTGGAGACACTTCCAACCATGGAAATACAGCTCGACGATTTTTCCGGGATCCTGAAATAACATCAAAGATTACAGGCGTTGATGTTTAATCCAAAGACTAAGCATTATTTTGCAAGTTCTTCCTTGTGGTCCCAAAATCAATGTTGCAAAATATGAATCGTACGGTATCCAAACTGCAGAAATCTATTTCGAGCTCTCCAATTGGTATTATATGCCATCATTTGTACATGAGATTCTCCTGCACGGTGAAAAGATCATTAAATGGCTTCTAATTCCTATTGGTTTTTTATCAGAAGAAGTCAAAGAGGCACGAAATGAGGATCTCAAACGATTTCGTAAGTTTTTTACCCGAAAATTCAGCCAATTAGCAACGAACATGAATCTGGTGCACAAATCATTGACCTCCTCTGACGCTTACTTGGCATATTTAAGAAAAGACTGGAAGCATTCTGATAGTATTTCAAACTCTGAAGCTCTTGAGCTCCTTATCTCAGATTGGAGACTAAGGAATTGAAACTTGATCGCGACTAATCAAAAGAATCTTCAGAAATTGACAAAGGATTATGATACACAGCAAGTGTCAAAAAATCGATTTTTAGGTTTTTAATGCTATCGATAGGTTTTGAATCGTGCGGACGACCGAAAAATCTAG
>JAUELO010038252.1:0-10444 GCA_032357855.1 Amphibolips quercusostensackenii | reverse complement strand
CATAACCGTCTTACTGAATTCTGTGACTGCTGTTGTCCCAAAAGTTTGGCGCGCCGTTTTTCCCTTTGTTGAATCGGAGCGTTCTCAAAATAAGGGAATAGACGTCTTGAACACAGGGCGGGCTGGCGCTCGTGTGTATATCTCAGCAGTGGTACGTAGAAGTGCCGCAGTCGCCCTAAATTTCTTTCGGTGCAGTTGTGAAATATAAGACGATCCGATTGAAAAACATGTTTGTTCATACAAACGTCGAACATTTTAATATAAATAAATTCAGATCTGATGCGCATACATCATTTAGAACAAGTTTTCGAAAATTGATAAGAAGGGTACATATTTTTCAAAATATTTCAGAAACGGATAGTCCGAATTTAAATTATCTTCCAAAAATTATTCTTAATGAAAAAGATTGAAAAATTTCCTGAATGACAGAGCACTGAAATTTTAGTACATTTTTAGCACTTTTTTCAGTTTTATGAGAATATCTCAAAACCCGTTATAGATATCGCTGAAGTAAAACCATATTCGCAAACTGCGTTTAAAAACCCTTAGTTCGATGAAATTATTTTGGACCCAGAAAGGAAAAGATAAATTGAATAATGAAATTTTTAATAAGAATATTGAATTGATTTAAAGTCAGTTTTATAAGGACGTTTCGTATGAGTAATCAGTCGTGGGTTTAACAATACTCAGTTCTCATAACGTTTAACTACTTTTCATGGCAAACGATTGAGCGTACACCGTTTCCTTATAGAGAAATGAAAAAATTTTGGAGCATGTTCCAGCGTACCCAGAACGAGATCACGTGTAAAAAAGGTCTGAAGCCTGTGCAGCGTACCCAGAATTAAACACAAGAAATGCAAAGGTTTGGAGCCTAGACAGCGTGCCCAAAAGCAAGTCATCAAGAAAATGGCTTTGGAGCCTGTATGGCGTACCCGAAAACAAGTAATCAAAGAAAAAAGATATGAGAGTCTGAAGTCCGAATCACGGACCTTTGAAATAAGCCTGCCGTGATTTGAGAGAATGCCGTTCACGCCAAAAGAATATTAAAAAGTAGATATTGAATTATATTAATATTATATATTGAATTTAATATTTAATATTAAATTATCTTATTATATTAATATTTAATATTATATATGAAAGAGTTGTTATTACAAAATATTATTCAATTATGAAACTATATTTATTGTAAAATATTATCAATAATAATTTTTGAATTTTTAATTGTTAAACGTTAAATACTCTTCAATTTTAAAAGATTTGCTATTCAAAGTTCTGCAATTTTGCAGAGTAACAATTGATAATTTTTGAATGTTGTAAATTTAGGATTACAAATTATTAAATTTTTAAGAATTATATTTTAAAGGCATGTAATTTGGATTTTTTTTAATAGTTTAATTTTGAAGACTTACAATGAAAACTTTTTTGATTTTTACGATTTGCAATTAGAAACTCTTAAATTTTGAAGATTTAGGGTGGGAAACTCTTTGATTTTGAAAAGTGTATAAGAAACAATTCTTGAGTTGTAATGATTTTGAAGATAAAGTGAAAATAGTTTTTGATTTTAAATCTTTCCACTTGATGAAATTTGAACCATTGCAAGTATGAATGTTTTCAATTTTAAAAGATTTGAAATTCAAAAGTTCTGCAATTTTGAAGATTTAGTATTGAAATTTATTTAATTTTTAGGATTTATATTTGAAAAGCTTTGAAAATTTACAATGAAAAATTCTTCAATCTTTAAGGTTTTCAATTAAAGACTCTTTAATATTTAATGGGTATTATTAAACTTCTTTTAAAATAGTTTAATTTTGAATTGCTTAAATTGAAATTTATTATATTTTCAAGATTATTTTTTAAAAATATATAATATTGAACGTTTTGTAAAATATTTTGTTCAATTTTGAAGATTTACCATAGATAATTCATCAATTTTTAAGATTTTTTAATTTTGAAGATGTATAAATCAAGATTTTTAAATTTGGATGATTCGAAGGTCAAAAGTCAAGAATTTCCAATTTTAAATCCATTGAATTTATTGTTATATTTATCATATAATTTTCTCAGACTTAAGCTTTATTATTATTATTAATAATAATCATATTATTTTTATTAATATTAATAATTCTTTTATATTTTCTAAACTGATCTTTAAAGCAGCCAACTAGATACTAATGTTATAAATTTCAATAAATTAGAAGTCAAACGTTATAACTGTTATTAAATTTCATGAAAAACAAATAATACGAAATTCAAACGGAATTAATTCATGTTTATTTATTAAATGTACATAAATTTTGAATGTATTGAGTATCAGCAAAACTCGAAATTATTGCCTAAAAATATAAACATTTTCAACGTACTTGGATTATAATCATATAGTAAAATTCTACATTATTATCCTGAAAGAATGAAATATTATGAGATATATTTTTTCAAATGTTACTTCTGAAATGAATATCTAATTTTAACATATTTAGCGTACATAATGAGATCAGGAACGTCGGTGTCGCGCAGATTACAAAGCGCAAACAATTTAAATAATAAGTAAAACATTTAACAAATTTTTGAACTCAAATTACGATGATATCCTCCTTACATTGAATAAAGTTTATTCAACATTGTCATATTGAAATGTGATCCTTGTTAATCCGAAACATCCGGAAAACAACTTGAATATAACATATCACATTTTTTAAATCTTGCATATGAATTAAATTATATTAGGATCCTGTTAAGGCTTTGTTCATTTTCTCTACATTTAATTCTATCTTCTGTCCTCGTTGTTGTCATTGTCTACGTCTGTTAACCGAATAACACTTGAAAGACTAGTCAAATTGCATTGTACTCTAGCACAAACTTTGAGGAAGCAAGAATAAAATTCTATTTTGTAAGCCAGCTCTTTTCGATAAAAATTCAAAAAGGTAGAGCATTTTCAAAATTTTGTATGCCAGTTTTTTTTCAAGATTTAAAAATTCCATGTACGACTGTTCGTAGTACTCTGGATCTCAAACAATTTATCTTCACGACTTTTCTTTTGATAAAAATAAAATTCTCAGAGTTATAGGATTTTCAAAACACAAAAAAATAAACGAAAATTAACATTTTATGCCAAACAACGCAAGATATGAAAAAATAGTCAAGAGTAGAAGAACGTTGATTTTTAAATACCGTACAATATTGTCATAACAAGGTTTTGAATTTAAAAAAAATCGAAATATTGAATTTTGATCGCGCAGAAAAATATTGAAAGGTAAAAACTTCCATTTTGCGGTCAAGCTATGTATGATACAAAAAAAAGATGAATTAACAAAAATTGTGCACGCAAAAAAGATCTACCAATTTGTTGATAGTCACTTTTTTACAAGACAATTAGTCATTGTCTTGAGAAAATAGTTATTGTTATAGAAGAGCTATCAGTTTGTTATTAATTATTTTTTGAGTGGACACGCAGTTTTGGCCTTATTTGTAAAACTTAAAATTAAAAATTAAAAAACTAAATTTTTTTGAGAACCGACACAAGATATGAAAAAAATGAATAGACGAAAATTGCCCAATTATTTTTGCTATATTAATATTGCTCAATTATTTTCAGATAGGACGAGTAGATTTTCTTTTAATCGTAGTAAATAAGATCAAAAATAAAAAATTAAAGGGCTATGGTGAATAAAGAGGGGGTTTTGGGCCTTGAGTCAATTACAATTTCAGTATCAGCAGCAATGAATTCATATTTCAGGAATGAGTAGTTTCTGAGTTATGTTAGGAAATATATTTTTATTCGAAATCGTTTTTCTTGAAAACTATGAAACATATATCATTGTTCTTACTTTTTTAATGAAAGATTTTTTTAAGCACTTCAAAAATATGTATATAATCCTATATAAAAGTCTTTGTTAAGAAAAATCAGAAAAAAAATTATGTCGTTTGAAAATGTATTTTTTACTGCACTAGATCATCGCGTGACAAAATAATTTTTTAATTTTTCGATTCTATGGCAAGAACTACATAAAAAAGTGTCAATGACACTTTCCATATCAATGCGGAAAGTAGTGAAAATTTGGAATTTGTAGTTTCATACAGCTCATCTTATGCTGATGCAAGTATTATTGTTCCCTAGTATTTATTCTAGTTGCATTTTAAATGCTTACCTAGTTGCTGGGCGTTGAAATCACTTTTGGACGAACAACTTGTGTCATCATTATCGTCTAAGTCTCCAACTTGATCTTCTATTCCGAGTTTAAATTGGTTTCCATCTGTTGCACCAACATGAATTTTGTTGCATAAGTACACAATAATTGCTGCAACATGGAAACAGCAACCTTCTGTTCTGTGCCTTCCTTTACAGTTGCAGCACCATTTTTCAATAAATTCGCGCCCATGTTCGTTAATGTCATACCAAACATAAGTACGATGTGTCTTAGTTGAACGATGGCGTGAATGAAAGATTGCGCGAACACAAAATAAACTATTTTCCCTAGAAGATTCATTTAGGAGTTGAATCAGTAATGAGGTTTAACTGACACATATTGTACTTATGTTTGGTATGGCATCAACGAGCATGGACGCAAAGCTATCAAAGAATGGTGCTGCAAACGTGTAAAGTTAAGACACTGAATAGTAGAATGCTCTTCCCATGTTCCAGCAGTTATTGTGTATTTGGGCAACAAAATTAATATAAGTGAAATAGATAGAAACAAATTCGAACCCGAAATAGAAGATGAGGATGTAGCCTTGGACGATGATGATGACACTAGTTGTTTATCCAAGAAGTAACTTCACTGCCCAGCAACTAGGTAAGCATTCAAAATGCATCTGAAATGAATACTCGCGAACATTAACTGCTTGCATCAATATTAGATGAGCTTCATGAAACTACAAACTACAAATTTTTACTACTTTCCGCATCGATATGGAAAGTGTCATTGACACTTTCTTATGCAGTTATTTTCGTACAATCCAAAAATCAAAGAATCATTTTTCCACTTGATGATCTAGTGCATTAAAAATGGATTCTCAAACGACATAATTTTTTTCTGATTTTTTTAGCTTTTAAAAAGTTGTATAGAGATTTATATACATATTTTTGAAGTGCTTGAAAATATCTTTCATTTAAAAAAAAGAACAACAAAATACGTTTAGTAGTTTTCAAGAAAAATAATTTTTAAGACAAAAAAATATTCCCTTACATAACTCAAAAACTATTCATTTTCGAGATTTTAGGTTGTGTTGATTTACTATACTATAATACTCCTGCGTGTTGCTGATACTGACATTGAAATTGCCGTAAGGGCTTAGAACCTCCCTATTTATTGACCATAACCCTTTTGGAAAAACGACACAAGAAACGAAAAAAAATGAAAAGACAAAAGCTGTTCAACCTAGAAAGATCTATAAATTTGTTATAAACTCTTGCTACAAAAACATATCAAAAATAAAACAATTGAGTTTTTGGAAAAAGGACACAAGCTACAAGAACATTTTATTTAACAAAATTTTTCGCCTAAACTCTATCTACAAATTTGCTTAAAACGAGTTTACATGAGAATGCGTATTTTTATTTTAAATAGTAGAAAATAAATTCAATACCGTTATTAAATATAATAAATCCAGACTTTTAATATTAATATTGCATTTTGCAACTTATAATAAATGAAGTTACGGCGTTTCTTAAAGCACAATCCTTTTTTTAGGGGTTCGCTAATTCCGGAGAACGCCGTAAGTACATACAGTCCTCTCTGAAATCAAGAAGGCTCGAGATCGCTGTCCAATAATAAAAAATGACCTATGTCCTCGCTGAATGCGATATATCATGAAACGGTAATTCCAACTAACGCCTGAGATTAGACAACCGGATTGCGCGAGAAAAGTTTAATACCGACGTAGACATCCGAAAAGGGATAGGCGGCGAAAACAGTTCAGGTTGTGGCCACAAGGAGACGCAGGATCCTCTCTGTCTCGAGCAATCGCCAGCGAATAGGGTATAAGAAGGCAGATGCGATGCAAAACTGCACACTGGACGTGGACTACATCTGTCCTTACGCTTGGAAGGATAAAGATCCGTTGTTTTGCAATCTGGGTACGCTGATCCGGCTTCAGACATTTTTGCTCTTTAGGGTACGTCGCCCAGGCTCCTGCGTTTTTTTTTTACTTGTTTTGGGTGCGCTGCCCAGACTCCAAACATTGTTATTTTGTATTTAACCTTGGGTGTGCCGCACAGACTCCAAGACCATTTTCCTTGATTTTGGTACGCTATCCAGGCTCCAAACTTTACTGTTTTTGCATTCAATCTTGGGTACACCGCACAGGCTCTATGATCTTTTTTCTTTGATTACTTGTTTTTGGGTACGCCTTCACAGGCTCCAAGGCCATTTTCTTGATTACTTGCTTTTGCGCACGCTAAAAATTTCATTATTTAATTTATCTTCTCCTTTCTGCGTCCGAAATAATTTTATCGAACTTAGGATTTTTCAACGCAGTTTGCGAATATGGTCTTACTTTAGCGATATCTACGTATAACGGGTTTTGAGATATTCTCATAAAACTGAAAAGAGTGCTAAAAATGTACTAAAATTTCAGTGCTCTGTAATTCAGGACAAATTTACTTTTTTTCAATATACAATTTGTCAATATTTTTCATTAGGAATAATTTTTAGAAGACAATTTAAATTCGGACTATTCTTTTCTGAAATATTTTGAAAAATATGTACCCTCCTTATCAAATTCCGAAAACTTGTACTTAATGATGCATGCGCATCAGATCTTAATTTGTTTATATTGAAATATTCGACGTTTTTATGAGCAAACATGTTTAAAATCGGATCGTCTTATATTTCACAAATGCGCTGAAAGAAATTTAGGGCGACTGCGCTACTTCTACGTACCACTGCTGAGCTAAACACACGAGCACCAGCCCGCCCTGTGTTCAAAACGTCTATTACCTTATTTTGAGAACGCTCCGATCCAACAGACGGACAAACGGCGCGCCAAACTTTTTGGACAACAGCATTCCCAGAATTCAGTGAGACAATTATGTTATTTCCGGGAGACACGTCGGTGGATATACGCGCGCGGCCTAGCGTAAACCAGTACGTTCTCTTGTTCGGAACAGCAGTGCTCCAAATATAAGAAGAGCAACGTTGCATTAAATTTTAAGTACGCCGCTTCACGCAAAATGGCGCTGCTTGTCGCGTTAAAATCGTGGTTGCGTTGCCCTACTACACCGAACGCAACAGCTGTCCTAAATTTCTTTCCGTGTGTATAGAATTTAGAAATAAATAAAAATGTGAGTGAGCGTGTTATGCTTTAGAAATTCATAAAATTTAGAAAAAAATGACAATGTGCGTGATCGTCTTATGTTACTTCTTTGTGAATTTCATACAGTTCTGTAATATAAGACAATCACTTACATCATCATATGTTTCTGAATTCCATGCAGTTCTGAAACATAAGACGATCACGCAAACTGTCATTTGTTTCTGAATTTCATGCAGTTGTGAAATATAAGTCGATCGCTTATATTTCATTCGTTTCTGAAATTTATGCATTTCTCAAACATAAGGCGATCACTCACATTGTCATTTGTTTCTAAATTTCATGCAGTTCTAAAACATAAGACGATCACGCACAGTGTCATTTGTTTCTAAATTTCATGCAGCCCTAAAACATAAGACGCTTACTAACATTCTGACATTTTCATTTTAACATTTCTGAAATTCATGCAGTTTTAAAACATAAGACGATCACTCACGTTTAATTTGTTGTCAGATTTCATGCAGTTGTATGTATGTATGTATCTTTTTCGCCTTTGAGAATATAAAGTTTGCATGGCAAGAAGAAGCCACTACAAACGAAATAAAATATGTATATATTACTAAAAATTAGAGGAATATGTACGAAAGAATTCGACTCTTACTGGTCAATCATCACAGTTGTCAGTGATAATTTAAATGAGGAGAACGCCCTAAATTTTACAAAAGTATTTATAAGGTTATATATTGAACATGGAGTCGCGAGATTAGTATTTTAACAATAAGAGATACAGATTGTCTCCGTCAATCGTATGTGAATTACACAAATAGTGATTTCTAATGGACGAATAAATTGGCCATTTTATAAGAATATGTAAGAGGTCTTCTTTTTCACATAAATTGCACAATTGACCTACCATATTTGTTGTGGGCCAATCACAGTAGTACCCACTCTTGTGGTCAGCTTAATAATGAATTTAAAAGATGTTCTAAGCTGGATAAAAATGCATTTAAAATGAAACGGGGCTTTTGATAACATATATTGCCAGGTTGTGGATTATTGTAAAAAATTTGTTTATGAAAGACACTAAAAATGCTATTTTTCAATTTTATCAAATCTTGAGAAAAAATGTATTCATGATTTGAAATTTTTTCTTTGGGCGGTTAAAGCCAGTTTTTGCACACAGATTTTGGGATAGCGCGAGTCATCTATTTTGAACACCTGTGCCGCATAATTTAACGCCACTTTTATAATTTGGCCAGACACACAGGATAAGCACAATTCTTATCTTACTACAAAGTCAGGTGTGTTTCTAGGTAGTCGAGAAAGATTCTTGAAAAAACGAATCTGTGCTTTTTATAGATTTCTAGATAGTTCAGACCGACAATATGAGATTCATATAAAAAGGTGCTTTTCATTAGTGAGCCCTATATTTTAATGATAGAAGGCACGGAGGAACATTTGGTTCGGATCAAAATATTGTAGACCGCTGCCGAGGCTAGGTTGACTCTGCTGTATGCGAAATGAGCTGCCAAACAGAACATTCCTGATTCAGAAAAAATCGTACCAAGATAATCAAAACAAGAAACAAACTCTAGCTGACTACTATCATATTTCAGACCAAACATTTTTTTGCCAATTCAACCTTTTTTAAAAATAGTATACTTGGTTTTATCTTTGTTGACCGTTAATTTATTTATGTCACAATATTCGTGCAGGGCACAGAGTTTTTTTATTGTATCAATTTTTGATTGGGCTAGAAAAATTAAATCATCTGCATGGATTAAAACAATAATAACATTATCACTAAAAATTCTGAGACCAACCAGACCTTTTCTTCAGAAGAAAGTTTCAATGTCGGAAGTTAAGAGGTTAAATATAATCGGAATCAAAACTTCATTCTGCAGGACACCTTCTGTAATCGGTAACTCCTCTGAGAGTTCGTCTCCCACCTTTACACGAGTGAAGTTCTAAAACATAAGACGGTCACCCACATTGTCATTTTTTCTCTAAATTTCATGCAGTTCTAAAATACAAGACGCTTACTCACATTGTTTTTTGTTTCTGAATTTCATGCCGTTGTGAAGTATAAGACGATCGCTAATATTTTACTCGTTTTTGAAATTCATGCAGTTCTAAAACAAAACACAAATACTCACATTGTTATTTGTTTCTAAATTTCATGAAGTTCTAAAACATATGGCGATCACGTACATTGTCATTTGTTTTTGAATTTCATGCAGTTCTAAAACATAACACGCTCACTCACGTTAAACTTGAGGCTATCGACCATTTAACCATTTTAGTCATCGATGGACTTTCAGAACTTCACTCAAAGCGAAATGTGATCGCCCCATTTACTTATCGAAGATTTGCCTATATCGAAACTCCGCTAACCGCGATGTTAGCCATGCGGTGAGTTTGGAGCATTTCCTTATGGTGCCCCATTTATGATACGAAAGGCCATATGAGGTCGACGCCATATTGGACGATTCATCTGTCCGCTTTGTTCCAGCCCGAAATTTAAATATTAGTGATTTTAACACGACTCATCTGAAGACCCTATTTGTTCAAGCGCGAAGATAATTATTCACAGGGTAGTTTAATCCCACTAAATGACACGCCGAATATACTTTAATATTTTACCAGGGTAGAGTGGCGCGTAACACTAAGGTCCGTGTACACGAAACGGTACTTTGCAGCAACAGATGCTTGTGAAGGCGCGTTCATAATACAGTGTCCTCCAGTAACTTGATATTTTCCCTAGTCAGTTCTATAAGGATGTTCATATTATATGGCGAATTACGTTACTAATAGTGCGTCTCGAGCACGGCGCAAACACTCACTCGGCGCACCTACAATGCATGGTGCATACCCTAAATATCGGCTATTACCGTGTTGACATCTCGCGTGGCAATAATAGGCGGTAACGCCTTTGCGTTACCATGTGCTGATTCAGCTTCGTCCTTCCACATATTGGAATGAGAAAGAGCCGAGTGTTGTAATGTGTGTAGAATAATTCACGCCTTCCTAGCAGTAAGTGTATAGTAGTGTGCGTGACGTAGAGTCGAGTTACAACAGCATAATCGTGGCATAGTAGTGTTGTGGATGGTGTAGACGACAGCCGTCCAAATCGGCCCCCATTTTGCCTAGTTACAAACGAACAAGGATTTTGATCCTAAGCCCCGAGGGTCTG
>JAUELO010038187.1:0-10445 GCA_032357855.1 Amphibolips quercusostensackenii | reverse complement strand
AATGCATTAATATTATAGGTCAATTGATTCGTCTCAAACTAAGGAATCTTTTATGTTCTTACATCAACTTCAAATTACGTTGAGGAAAAAAGTTTTACTATATGAAACCGTATTGTCAAATTCTATGCATTACCATAGCCTTCTTACTCTTTTATAAAATTTATCAACATTATAGGTCAATTGATTTGTCTCGAATTAACACATCTTTTCTATTTTCACATTAATTCTTATTTATGAAAAAAAAAAATTTTGACTATAAAAATCGCTTTTCAATATAATATAAATAGCGATGACTTTCTTACTCTTTGACGCAATGTATTAATATTATAGGTCAATCGATTCGTCTCGAACCAAGAAATCTTCAATATACTTGCATTAACTTTGAATTACGTTAATGAAAAAAGTGTCACTAAAAAAAACCGATTTTCAAAGTATTATAAAAGTACTACAAAAAAATGTAATCAATATTTTCAAAAATCTTTTAGTCACTTTTTAGATATTAGCGATGAAAATTAGCTCTCCACATTTCATAAATTTATCTGTAACCGTTCTAAAGTTATCGTGCTTACAAGAAAGTGTGACGTTTGCACACACATACACACACACACACATCCGCACACGCACACACCCACACACACACATCCGGACATTTGCCTAAAACATTGTATTAAACATTTTTTTATTAAGGAACGTTTAATTGAATGATTATAAAAAATTTTGAAAATGTTCCCGTTACAAAGCTTGCTCTATGAGGAAGCAAAATTGTTTAAAGATTGCACAATTATTGTCAATTTGCAAAGTATCATAGCAAAGCGTCATTGGAAAGACATACCTAGTCAATTTTGTAAAAAAATTAGGCCCTCTAGTTAAAAAGTTGCTAAACTGTGAATTCGTTTATAAAAATTATTTAAACAATCACCAACAAGAATCTTTTCTCATAATATTGTAACGCTGTTTTAAGATCTTCTTTGATCAATCTAAATGTCTTAAAAGAAATGGCACTTGGAAAAAGTTAAAAAAAAGAGAAAAATTTGACTTTGATATTAAATAACAAATTTTCAACCAATTAGAAAAATCTAATTACATCAATTCTTTGAAAATTAAAATAAATTTTATTTTTAAAAAAAAGTCTAAAGCGTATGAATAGTGTAGGCTAAAAATGTACTTTTTACATTCTCATTCTAATGAGAAGGTATTGGTTTTATGTGAAATTTGACTTTGCCGGTATTCATAAAATGTCCACGTTATAAGACCCCCTGAGTAAAAAAAAAACGATTTTTACAAAGGTGTCTGTCTGTCTGTAGTCTGTAGGCACGATAACTTTTAAAAAAATAATTCGATTGGATTGAGCTTTGGTACAGTTGTTTAAGTCTTGAATCAAAAGAACAAATTTGTTAACCAGCTATTTCAAATCAAAATTCAAAAAGTCAGCACATTTTGAAAATTTTCAAAAACATTTTTTTTTTAACTCAAAAATTCTATGTACGGTTGTAAATGGTGCTAAAAAAGATCAACAATTCATACTTATGACTTTTTTTAATTAAAAGAAAATTATAAGACTTATTATATTTGCAAAATTCAAAGAAACAATAAAAAAGCAAATTTTAAGCCAAACAACGCACAATATAAAAAAAAGTCCAAAAAAAGAAAGAAGTTGCTTTTTAAAAGCCCTACAAAATCATTATACCAAATTTTCGAATTTTTTTAAAAAATTGAATATTAAAATTTTTTTTTCTTCAAATAATCAAAAATCATAAAATTTCATTTTTCAGTCAAGCTACACAAGATAAAAAAAAAATGAGACAAAAATTATGCAACTATAGAAGGTCTACAAATTTGTTATGAATAACTTCTTGATAGGACGTGCGGTTTTTGTTTTGCTTCTAAAAAACAACTTTAAAAATAAAAACTTCAAATTTTTGGACAAATGAAACAAGCTACGAAAAAAATAAAATACAAAAGTTATGCACCAAAGGAAACTACAAATGTGTTATAAATTTTTTATTTTTTGGTAGGCTGCAAAGTTTTTGTTTTAATTGTGAAAAAATACGTTACAAATAAACAAAATGCAAAGCATTTCCATTATGTTATAGCTATATCAAAGGTTATCGTAGTCGTGCAGAAATTTCGCTGCATACAAAAATTTACAATAAAAAATTATTTTTATTATATAAATGATCAGAAAATTATTTGAGTACGTATAAAAAATTGAGCGCGAAGCGCGGTGATTGTAATGAGAATGTGATTCTCAAGGCCGTTAGAGCCTTAAGTAAATAAACTTTCTTTTCAATGTAAAATAAAAACAAATTTGAAAACTACTTCAATCGTGAAAGTTTTGATAATTCTATAATATTTGCAAGTAAATATCTTCTTTTTATCTAAGCCGAGTACGAAGTGCGAAAAGTGAAAAGAGCCGAGCGCGAAGCGCAAGACAAAAATTATTTGAGCGCGTAGCGCGAGATACATTACCGAGCGCGAAGCGTGAAGTATATATATTATCGAGCGCGAAGCGCGAGTTAAAACCTACACGCCCCTATGAATTCGTTTATAAAAGTTGAATAAGTAATAAATAATTATTGTCAATTTGCAAAGTATCATAGCAAAGAGTCATTAGCAAGACATAACTAGTTGATTTCCTAAATAGAAATTAAGCCTATTTATCGAAAAGTCGACAAATTGTGATGTTGTTAAAAAATTGATAAATAATAGATAATTCTTGTCAATTCTCAAATTATTATAGCAAAGAGTCATCAAAAAGAGATCCCTAGTTATTTTTAGTAACAACAATCAAGCCTATCAATTAAAAATACGCCCAACTGTGAATTTGTTTATAAAAATTGTTTTAATAATGCATTATTGTCTCTAATTTTTAATTTAATTTTTTTGTAATTTAAAAAGCTTAAATTAAAAAAGAAAAACCAAAACAGATCCATTTTCTACCAAGAAGATCCATTCTTCACTAGAAGAAGAACATTTTTTAACAAATTATTTAAATTTTTATTTAAAAAGATGGATTTTAAACCAAAAAGATGAATTATTTTACCAAGAAATATGAATAACGAACAAAAAATATACATTTTTAACCAAAAATATAAATTTTCAAATAAAAAAATGTATCTTCAGCCGAGATGATTAATTTTCTACTAAAAAGATGAATTGTCAAAAAAATTCACACATTTCTTAATAAATAGTTGAATTTTCTACCAAAAAAATTTACCTTAATGCAACAAAGTCATATTTTCAACAAATTTCATAATTTTTTACAAAATAGTTGAATTTGGAAACTGAAAAAAATTGTAATTCAATCAATAATTTAATAATTAAATTTCAATTTACACGACTTAATTTTGACTTTAAAAAGAAAACGAATAGCCAACATAAAGAGTTAATTTTATGCTCAACAGTTAAATTAACAACCTGATAGAAAAACTTTTAGTTTAAGAAAATACAATTTTTGCCCAAAAAACGATTTTTAATCAATTTTGTTAAATACTGAACTACATTGTTGAAAATTTGTTACTTATTAGTTTAAAATTAATTTTTTCAACTAAAAATTTAACTAACATATTTTTAGCTGAAACTCGATTGTTTTTAATTAAAAATTTGATCAATCAATTTTTTATTAAAAAAGTATCTATTTTGCTTGAGAATTCAACTATTTGGTTGGAAGTTTCTTCGTTGCTAAAACTACGTATTATTGATTAAAAATGTGTGCCTTTTTTTTTGTTTAAAACTGTTTTTTCAACTAAAAATTTAAAAAATACATTTATTGTTAAATATTGATAGTTTTAAGTTAATCATTCATCCTTTACAGTTAAAAATTTAGCTACTAAATTTTTTATTGAGAATTTATCTTTTTTTAGTGAAAATTCAACTACTTTTTCGACAGTTGAACAAATTATTCAAAAATTCTTTTCATTAGTTGAAAATCCATATTTTTAGCTGCAATTTAACCTATTTTTTTTTGCAAATAAATTTTTAAATAATTAATTTTTTGGACTGAAAATTAAACTATTCAATTTTTGGTTGAAAATTTATTGATTTTATTTGAAAATCCAACTTTTCAAAAAAAAAGTAAATTTTTTCCTAAAAATTTTATTTTTTGTGGAAAATTCTATTATTTTTGTAGAACCCTCAGCTATTTGATAAAAAATTAAATTTTTGGTTAAAAGTTTATCCTTTTGTGTTGAAAATTAAACTATTTTGCTCAGATCTCGCTTTGTCGTTTAAGAATTCAACAATTTCTTAAAAATTTTTTTCTTTTTTCACAGATAAATCTTTTTTGGTTAAGCATTCAAAACATTTGTGGAAAATTTTTATTTTTGGTTTGAAAATTTATCTTTTCAGTAGAAATTTGATCTTTTTTGCTTAAAATGCAACTGTTTGTTTAAAAAATAATCTGTTTTGATTAGTTATGCAAACATTTTGTTGAAAATTCGTCTTTTTAGTTAAATTCAACAGATTTTGATTTGAAATCTAAATCCTTCTTGATTGAAATATGACCTATTACATTTGTTGTTGAAAATTAATTCCTTTTGAATAAATTTGACTATTTTTAATTCAAAATAAAAATTTTTCGTTGTAAACATATTTTTATTATTTCATTAACAAATTAAACTGTTTTATTAAAAATTCATCTTTTTAGTTAGCTAATTAATTTTCTTTGTTAAAAATTGTATTATTCGAATTTATATTTCAATGAAATAAAATATTATTTTGTTGCAAATTCAAGAATTTCGTCAAAGAATCTTTTCGTTTGGTTTAAAATTCTGCTGCTTTATTAAAAATTCGTTTTTTTAAAGACTAAATTCGATTGTTTTTGATTAAATATTTTAATCCTTTTTTGGTTGAAATTTAAACTATTATATTTTTTATGGAGATTTAGCCTTTTTTATTGAAAATAAAACTTTTCTTTTAATTTAACTATTTATTTATAAATTGAAGTATTTTCTTCAAAATTCAACTGTTTTTTTGAACATTCGTCCTTTTGGATTACAATTTATAAAAAATGTTAGAGAAATTTGACTATTTTTTTAGAAATTTAATTATTTTGATGAAAAATTCCTAAACTCTACACCCACCAAATCGCCACAGAAAAAACTGGGGGTTTACTAAAGCTGCGGCTTAAATAAAAGTTAATATTTTTCAGAACTTGAACTATAACAGAATTCTCTGAGGACCTAAAAGGGTTCCTCCGGAGACACTAGAGTAAAACAATATAAATGCGAATTCACAAACCGACTAATTGCTGAGGTTAGGAAATGTTGCAGGTAATCGGTCAAGGAGGGTGACTTCGAGGTGGGTAACCACGGAAAGTTTGCCTCAGTTTTGAGTGATCAGCTGACTATTGCCCTACCTTAACGATTATTTGCGACGTTTTATATTCCTAGTTTTTTTTGTGCTACTTAAATTCGGTTCCATTAGGGATCCAGCTAGAGTCACCTTTGGTTCTAATTTCACCCTTTGAAACCAAATTCTTCGTTTTGGATTCCTGTACAGCAAGAAGGATTCCATTTTGTTTGCAGCTTCTCAGGAACCAAAAATTGGTTCTAACAGTAACCCAAGTTTCTTCTTCGAGGTGTTACTCCAAATAGAGGTAAACTTTCCGTAGCGAATTGCAGATATCTCCAGCGGACTCTGCAAGAGGAATCACGATACAGGCATCAACTACGGAAAGTTTTCTTTAGTTTTCAGTAATAAGCTGACTATTACCCAACTTAAACGATTAACTGCCAAGTTTTGTAGCACCAGTTTTTTCTGTTTCATTCAGATTGGGTTCCTTTAGAGCTCCAACTAGAGTCACCTTTGGAATCAGATTCATCCTTTGAAACAAAGTTTATCGTTTCAGGTTCCTTTTCAGCAACAGGGGTTTCTTTTTGCTGCAGCTTTTCAGAATCCAGAAAATGGATTTTAACAGAAACCTAAGCTCCTTCTCTGAAGCAGGTACTTTAAACTTGAGTAAGCTTTCCGCAGCAAATTGCAGATATCTCTGTCAGACTCCGCAAGAGGCAGCACGTTACAGGTCTAAACCGCGAAAGGTTTGCCTCAGTTGTAAGTAATCAGCTGACTATTAACCTACTTAAACGATTATCTGTAACGTTTTGTACCACAAGTTTTTTCTGTTTTATTCAAATTGGGTTCCTTTGTAGATCCAACTAGAGTCACCTTTAAAATCAAATTAATTCTTTGAAACTAAGTTTATCGTTTCCAGTTCCTTTTCAAAAACAGCAGTTTCTTTTTTCTTAAGCTTTTTAGGATCCAGAAATTGGTTTTAATAAAAACACAAGTTCCTTCTTTGAGGCGGGTACTTCAATCTGAGGTAAGCTTTCCGCGTCGAATCGCAGATATCTCTGGTAGACTCCGCTAGAGGCAGTACGTTACAGGCCTAAAGCACGGAAAGTTTGCTTCAGTTTTAAGTAATCAGCTGACTATTATTCTACTTAAACAATTATCTGCAACGTTTTCTACCATTAGTTTTCTTGTTTCATTCTAATTGGGTTCCTTTGGAGATAAAACTAGAGTCAACTTTGGAATCAAATTCATCCTTTGAAACAAAATTCATCGTTTTCGGTTCTTTTTAAAAAACAGTGGTTTCTTTTTTCTTAAGCTTTTTAGGATCCAGAAATTGGTTCTAATAAAAACCCAAGTTCCTTCTTTGAGGCGGGTACTTCAAACTGAGGTAAACTTTCCGCGTCAAATCGCAGATATCTCTGGTAGACTCTGCTAGAGGCAGTACGTTACAGGCCTAAGCCACGGAAAGTTTGCCTTAGTTTTAAGTGATCAGCTGACTATTATCCCAATTAAACGATATTCTGCAACGTTTTCTACCGCTAGTTTTCTTGTTTTATTCTGATTGGGTTCCTTTGGAGATCCAACTAAAGTCACCTTTGAAATCAAATTCATCTTTTAAAACCAGATTCATCGTTTCGGGTTCCTTTTCAGCAAAAGGCTTTTTTTTTTGCTGCAGCTTCTTAGGATCCAGCAATTCGTTTTGGCAGAAACACAAGTTTCTTCTTTGAGGTGGATACTCCAAATAGAGGTAAAATTTATAAGCGAATCGCAGATATCTCCGGGGACTTCGCTAGAGCTTGCACGTTACAAGCGTGAATCAAAGAAAGTTTGCCCAAGTTTTAAGTAATCAGCTGACTATTATCCCACTTTAACGATTATCTGCAATTTTTTTTACCACCAGTTTTTTCGTTTCATTCTGATTGTGTTCCTTTGGAGCTCCAACTAGAGTCACCTTTAGAATCCAATTCATTCTTTGGAACCAAGTTTATCGTTTCTGGTTCCTTTTCAGCAAGACGCATTTCTTTTCCCTGCAGCTTTTTAGGTTCCAGATATTTGTTCTTATAGAAACACGAGTTTTTTTTTAAAGTTAGATTCTATAAATAGAGGTGAATTTTCCGTGTCAACTCGCAGATACCTCTGGCGGACTCCGCTAGAGGCAGCACGTTACAGGCCTAGACTACGAAAAGTTTGCCTAAGTTTTGAGTAAGCAGCTGACTATTATCTCACTTGAACGATTATCTGCAACTTTTTCTACCACCAGTCTTTTTGTTTCATCCTGATTGTGTTTTTTGAGAGCTCCAACTAAAGTCACCTTTGAATTCAGATTCATTCTTTGGAACCAAGTTTATCGTTACGGGTTTTTTTTCAGCAAGACGCGTTTCTTTTTGCTGCAGCTTTTTAGGATCCAAAAATTGGTTCTGATAGAAACCCAAGTTTCTTCTTTGAGGTGAATACTTAAAATAGAGGTAAACTTCTCGTGTCGAATCGCAGATATCTCCGGGGGACTTGCCTAGAGTTTGCACGTTGCAGGCCTGAACGACGAAAATTTGTCTAAGTCTTGAGTAATTAGCTGAGCATTACCCCACTTACACGATTATTTGCAACTTTTTGTGCCCTCAGTTTATTGTGATTCATTTAAATTGGGTTTATTTGATGATCTAACTAGAGTCACCTTTAGAATCAAATTCATCTATGAAACTAAGTTTATCGTTTCAGGTTTCTTTTCAGCAAGAGGAGGTTTTTTTCTGCACCTTCTTAGGATCCAGATATTAATTCTAACAGAAACACAAGTTTTTTTTTAAGGTAGATACTCCAAATTGAGGTAAACTTTCCGTGGCGAATCGCAGATACCTCTGGCAGACTTTAACAGAGTCAGCACGTTACAGGCCTAAACCACGGAAAGTTTGCCTCAGTTGTAAGTAATCAGCTGACTATTACCCCACTTAAACGATCATCTGTAACTTTTCGAACCACAAGTTTTTAGGATCCAGAAATTAGTTCTAATAAAAACCTAAGTTCCTTCTTTGAGGCGGGTACTTCAAACGGAGGTAAACTTTCCGCAGCGAATCGCAGATATCTCCGTCGGACTTCGCTAGAGTTTGCACGTTGCAGGCCTGAACCACGGAAAGTTTGCCTTAGTTTTAAGTAATCAGCTGACTATTACCAAACTTAAACGATCAACTGCAAGGTTTTGAAGTACCAGTTTTTTCTGTTTATTCAGATTAGTTTCCTTTTGAGATCCAAGCAGAGTTTCCTTTGAAATCGAATTCATTCTTTGGAACCAAGTTCATCGTTTCAGGTTCCTTTCGACCAAAAGGAGTTTCTTTCTGCTGCAGCTTTTTAGGATCCGGAAAACGGATTCTAATAGAAACATAAGTTCCTTCTTTAAAGTCGATACTACAAAGTTGGTAAACTTTCCGTGGCGAATTGCAAATATCCCTGGCGGACTTTGCTAGAGCTTGCACGTTGCAGGCCTGAACCACTGAAAGTTTGCCTTAGTTTTGAGTAATCAGCTGACTATTACCCAACTTGAAGGATCAACTGCAAAGTTTTGTAGCAACAGTTTTTTCTGTTTCATTCAGATTGGGTTTATTTCGAGATCCAAGTAGAGTCTCCTTTGGAATCAGATTCATTCTTTGGAACCAAGTGCATCGTTCTGGGTTCCTTTCGAGCAAAAGCAGGCTCGTTTTTGCTGCAAATAGAAACATAAGTTTTTTCTTTGAAGTCGATACTCCAAAGTTGGTAAACTTTTCGTGGCGAATTGCAGATACCTCTGTCAGACTTTTCTAAAGGCAGCACGTTACAGGCCTAAACCAAGGAAAGTTTGACTTAGTTTTGAGTAATCAGATGACTATTATTCCACTTAAAAGATTATCTGCAACTTCTTCTACCAATATTTTTTTTGTTGTTTTATTCTGATTGTGTTTCTTAAGAGCTTCAACTAGAGTCACCTTTGGAATTTAATTCATCCTTTGGAACCAAGTTTATCGTTTTGGGTTCCTTTTTAGCAATAGGGGTTTTTTGCTGCAGCTTCTTAGGATCCAGATATTAGTTCTAACAGAAACACAAGTTTTTTTTGAGGTAAATACTCCAAATAGAGGTGAACTTTCCCTAACGAATCGCAGATACCTCTGGCAGACTCCGCTACAGGCAGCACGTTACAGGCCTAAACCACGGAAAATTTGCCTTAGTTTTGAGTGATCAGCTGCCTATTATCCCACTTAAACGATTATCTGCAACGTTTTCTACAACCAGTTTTCTTTTTTCATTCTGATTGGGTTTCTTTAGAGATCCATCTAGACTCACCTTTTGAATCATATACAGCCTTTGGAACCAAGTTTATCGTTTCGGGTTCCTTTTCAGCAAGAGGTGTTTCTTTTTGCTCCAGCTTCTCAGGATGCAGAAAATGGATTCTAACAGAAACTTAAGTTTTTTCTTTGAGGCAGGTACTTTAAAATCAAGTTAGCTTTTCGCAGAAAATTGCAGATATCTCTGGCAAACTCCGCTAAAGTACAGCACGTTACAGGCAGTGAGTAATCAGCTGACTATTACCTTACTTAAACGATTATCTGTAACGTTTTGTACCACAACTTTTTCCTGTTTTATTCAGATTAAGTTTTTTTGGAGATTCAACTAGAGTCACCTTTGGAATCAGATTAATCCTTTGGAACCAAGTTTATCGTTTCCAGATTCTTTGTAAAAACAGCGGTTTCTCTTTTCATAAGCTTTTCAGGATCTGGAAATTGGTTCTAATAAAAACCCAAGTTCCTTCCTTGAAGCAGGTTTTTTAAACTGAGGTAAACTTTCCGCGGCGAATCGTAGATACCTTCGTTAGACTTCGCTAGAGGAAACAAGTTACAGGCCCAAACCACGGAAAGTTTGCCTTAGTCTTAAGTAATCAGCTGACAATTATCTTACTTAAACGATTATCTGCTACGTTTTTTACCACCAGTTTTTTTGTTTTATTCTGATTTGGTTCTTTTGGAGATCCAACTAGAGTCACCTTTAGAATTATATTCATCCTTTGGAACCAACTTCGTCGCTTTAGGTTCCTTTTCAGCGAGACTGGTTTCTTTTTGCTGCAGCTTCTTAGGATCCAGAAATTCGTTCTAGCAGAAACACAAGTTTCTTTTTTGAGGTGGATACTCCAAATA
>JAUELO010038165.1:0-10445 GCA_032357855.1 Amphibolips quercusostensackenii | reverse complement strand
GACCTTGTGGTAAGCGTCAAGTATATGTCTCTCATTATCAGCTACACTTGAAGCATCATGAGCGGTATTGTCTGCTAGTTTTTTCAATTTAATGTAAATTAATTCTCCATGAAATGCCGGCAATGTACCGAAGAATGGATGCAAATAATAAAGTCCACGTTCACCGAGTTCGACAAATCCAATGACGTATTCTCGACTCGTATCCAATCCTACTTTCAACTGGTTAGCAGGTGTATGTGGATTTCCACCTGCCACATTAGGTGAAATAGTTATCGGGTCACCTATAGCATCAACTGTAGATTCACGTACAGCGGGTTTCCCGCAGCAAAAGACGGAATATATTTCTGCAAAGACAAATTATATGTAGTAAATTAATGATTGTTTTCACTGTTGAATTTATTAATGAAATCGTTAGATAGACGATTTGCTTAAAAATATAAAAAGTAGATTTCAAAAAACATCTGACATTTATATTTTTTGCCAATTTCTTGTGCAATTTAACATTCTATAAGACATCCGTGAGTTTTAAGTTAGCTAAAGAATTTTTGTGGACAGATTTTGTTTCATAAAATATAATTTTTTCAGGAAAAAACAAAGGCATAAAAATATTATTATATTTTGTGTACTTTAAAAAAATTTCTACAAAACTGCAACTTGCTTTTTTGTGATATCTCGAATCGTTTACGAGAAATGTTTCACACTTATATTTTTAAAAAAAATTTCCTCTCCTCAAAAGTTGTTTAGCCCGATATGATGCCTTTTTTATATTAGCAGAAACTATACACAAAAATAGTTTTTTAGAAAACCTAACCCTTTTTATTTTTTTAAATATTTTTAAAAAGTTTCTGCAAATAATTAAAAAAGATCCATTTAGTTTTATGCAGAATAAACGAAAGATTTATTACATAAAAAACATAAGTTTTTAATTTTTCTGTAAACCTTTGAAAATATTATTAAACAGCAAGAAGTATTTTGTGCAATATTATTTTTCTGAAGAGAAGTCAAAACTTGAATATTCGTAACTTTGTGAATTTTTTTTTTCGTCAAATCGGATACAACTAAATGAGTTGACTTGTCAAGAAAGTTATTTTCCAACCAAAAAGGATGATTTTTCAATACTTTATTAAATTTTCAACTGAATATTACAATTTTTAGATAAATGACATGAATTCTCAACGAAAAATATAATAGTAGACTTTTTGATCAAAAAGAATGAAATCTCCACAAAAAAATAATCATTTTAAAAAAACGTCTCTTTAATAAAAGAGATCATTTTTTCAAAAAATACATTACTTATCTACCAAACAGTTGCATTTTCAACCATAAAGATTAATTTTCAACCAAAAAAATGAGTTTTTAACAAATTAGTTAAAATCAGTAAAATTTTCAACTGAAGGAATAAGGTGCAACGAAAATTATGAAACTTCAACCAGAGAAACAAAATTTTAATAAAGTAGTTTAAGTTTTAACCAAGGTAGATGGGTTTTCAAAATTGTTAAATTTGTAACAAACGACAATTAGCCTTTCACCGAAAAAATAATTTTTAACGAAGTTGCTTAAATTTAAAACAAAAAGTTTTCTTTCTAAAGAAATGTATTAATTTTCAACAAAAAAATAAGATTTCTTATCACAAGACGAATTTTTAAGAAAATTTTTTAATCCTCAACCAAATTAAATAATTTTTAACCACACAATTGCCTTTTTGAACAAAAAAATTAAATTTCTAAAAAAAAATAAATTTAAACAAAAGTTTTTGATTTCTTACTAATAAAGAATTTTGGCTAAAAATGATTAAAAAAATTCTAACCAAATTATTGAAATTTCAACCAAAAATTTAATTTACAACCTAAAAGGGTAATTCTTTATATTAAAAAAAATAATAATTAATTTTTAACAAAGTAATTTAACTTTCAACTAAGAAGAGAAATTTTCTACCAACAATTAATTTTTGGCTAAAAAAGATGAGTTGTTGCAATATTTCACTTAACTAGAGAAATTTCGGAAGATAAAATTTAGCTAAATTTGAAAATTATTAACAAACATCCAGAATTTGTTCAAATTTCTAGAAATTTCCTGAAATCTTTGAAATCCTTTGAAATTTTTTTTAATCTCTAGAAATTCCTTAAAATCTTTTGAAATCTCTAGAAATCTCTTGAAATATTTTGAAATCTTATAAAAGTAAAATATTGTACCAACAAATTAAAGCTACTGTGAGGGATTTGAGTAAAATATATTTTAAAAACGAACAAATATACTATTTTTGCAATTTGCATTACAATAAATGTAAAAAAACAAAAATTAAAAACTTGGATCACATGAATCTTTTCGAAACTAAATGCTTAATTTTTTTCAACATAAGAAATCCGAAATCGGTCAAGAATTGCATTCTGCAATTTATTGAGAAACTTTTTTTTAAATTTTAATTCAAGAGTCATTTTGAGAAATGCGATTGTTTGAGAAATAAACCAAATTTATTATGTATGTTAACAAGTTTAGTAATCTGGTCAAATTTTAGATTCCGGAATTTGCCAAGCTAAATAAAATATTTTACCAATAAATAAAAGCTACTGCAGTGGATTTTAGTTAAATATACTTGAAAGTTTTGCATTAAATTTGATACCAGGGTGGCGATTCGGTGAAAGATTCCAAGTCCTCTCCCCCAAAATCGAATATTCATTTTTATTTATCACATTCATTCTAAACATCCTTTAACACAACAGAGCGGAAAATTACAAAATAACTGAATTTTGAAACAAATACTTGAATTTTCTTTAAAAAATATTAATTTTTAACAAAAATGAAAAAAGTCAAACTTCCAGTTAGAAATAATAGTTAGAATCGTTAAATTTTCATCCAAAAAGATACATTTTCAACCTAAATGATGAATATTTAACTAAAATATCTGAATTTTTAATTACAAAGTTGAATTTTCAAACAACAAGAGCAATTTTTAAACATCAAGAATAATTTTCTACCAAAAAATACAATTCAAACATTTTGAACTTAAAAAAATCAATTTTCAACCAAAAAAAGAATAATTACATTTTTAGTTAATAAAATTAATTTTTAACGTAAATCATAAATTTTCAATCAAAATGACAAATCTTCAACTAAAATAATTAAATTTTAAACTAAAAACATGAGTTTTTAACAAAAAAATGAATTTTAAACTAAAATAGTTAAATTTTCAAACTAACAAAAATTAATTTTCACTGATAAAATGATAAATTGTCAACCAAAACTGAAATAATTAAATTTCAAGTTAAAAAATTAATGTTTGACCAAATAGATGAATTTTCAACCAATACTATGAAATATTCAACTAAGATCATTTTTGAAACCAAAAATTGAATAATTGTATTTTGAGTCAAAAAATTTATGTTTAACCATAAAATGAGTTTTTAATTAATATTACGGAATAATTCACTGGTGTAATAGTTAAATTTTTAGTTGAAAAAAAATTTCAAACAAAGTGGAAAAAAATTTTCAACATAATGGTTCAATTTCCAGAAGAAAATTCCCTTCAATCGAAAAAAAACAACTTTTTAATCAAATAGCTCATTTTTCAACCTTAGAAATGAATTTTTAATAAAAATTGTGAATCTTGAAAAAAAAAATTTTAACAAAAGAGTTTAACCTTTAACCAAGTAATTTTATTTCCAGCCTAAAAGATGATTTTTCAACTAAAATGATAAATAAATAACTGGATTACCTAAATTTTCAACAAACAAGAAGAATTTTTGAACAAGAAGATTAACTTTCAAAGAAAAAGAGCATTTTCAATATTCGAGTAAAATAAGTGAAATTTTCAGCTAAAAAAATTACATACAACAAAAAAAAACTATAAAAAAAAATTAGTGACATTTTCGAACAAAATAATTCAATTTTAACTATAATTGTGAATCTAATTTAATTTTGACTAAATTTAATTTTTGACTGAAGAGATAAATTTTCAACCAAGAATATTGATTCCTATCAAAAATAATGAATTTTCAACTGAAAAATAATTTTCAGTAATTAAAAAGTCAAAACAATTTTCAACGAAAGAGTTTAACTTTTGATTAAGTAATATTATTTCCAACCTGAAAGATAAATTTTCAACTAAAATGATTATTATTTAAATGGAATACTTGAATTTTCAACCGAAAAGAAAATTACTTTCAAAGAAAAAAATAATTTTCTATAAGAAAATCACTTTTTTCACTAAATACGTGTATTTTCATCAATATTTTTCTATAAAAAAAAATTATTTTCATTTCAATTGTTAAATTTTGAACTAGAAAATATCAATTATTAACTAAAAATGGAACAGTTGAATTTTTAGTTCAAGAAATAAATCTTTAACCAAAACGATGAATTTTTAACTAAAATGATGAATCTTCAACTGGGTTAGTTGAAATTTTTATAAAAAAAGGACTTTTTAATTATAGAGATTGATTTACTATAAAAAAGAAGAACAAACAAATAATTTGCTATGCTAAAAAAGCATGAAAAAGATTTACAACTAAAAAACATACCTTCAAACTACCTTCCTTTTTGGCTCATTAGGGACAAAAATAACAATTAAAAAAAGAGGGATAAAATAAATTTTCAACCAAAAATATAAAAGTTTAATTTTCTCTTAAAAATTCAAGTACGGACACGTGTTTTGATTGATTTCATATGAAATCAGTCTGAAATAGATTATGTTCCGTAACAAAATATGAGACACGATTTGTTTCTTTTTTACCGACAAAATTTTACCAAAAACTTTGGGCTACTTTTACATTTAGCTGAATTATGAAGAAAGTAACGAAAATTTGCTCTAAATATTTGTATGTCGGGAAAAAATTGAGATTATCTAATTTTCTCAAAAAGGATGGTTTGATGTTTTTTTTTTTAATTCATTTTTCAGATTCATTGTAGTATGAGGAAGATATTCTGCAAGTTAATCCCTCGCTTAATTCACTCCTTCATATAGAAAAATTAAGTTTAATAATTATAAAATGAATTTGGAAAATTTTTGATTTTTTTAATCATTCTTAGTTTTATTTCTTAAAAAAGTTAACATTATATATTAGAACTTTTGTCTTCACTACAAAAAACACTTTTGAAAGTCTTATTGTTTTACATAGTTCGTAAAACGACATGATAAGAGATGACATACTTTTGTTGAAAAATAAAAATCCTGAATGTTGAGAAATACAGGAAGTATAATAATCAAAATAGAATATTTCCAAAAAATGAAAACTTAAAAAGTTTTTAATTACCGAAAAAAGGTAGAATTACCAAATATATTTGGTAACGAAATTGAAATACTTTAAAATAAAAAGTTAATGTAAGTAGAAAAATTTAGAAATTTCAAAGCAGAAATTTCAGTTTCAGGAAATCAGTAAATTCCCGAAATTTTCTAATTACTGAAATTCAAAATTCCCTCAAAAAAATATTTAAATTTCATATTTCTTACCTATTAGAATAATATTTTATTTCATATCCTGCATACACTGCATAGATATCAATTAAAACTGGATCAACAGAATTTTTAACTAATCACACAGATCTATAAAATAAGCATTAATTTGACTAATAATAAATATGAAATAAAATTTTATTCGAAAATTTTAAACTTTAGTAATTTGATATTTCGAAAATTGTATAATTTCAAAAATTTACAAAATTTGAAAATTGACTAGCTTCAGAAATTTAAAAATTTGGGTGTTAAAATTTTGGGAACATAATAATTTCTTTAATGTGGCGTATCTAAATTTTTTTACCTAATTTCGTCATTTTTATTTAATGCAAATTTTCTGTTTTGGTATTAATATGGTAGTTTCGGTATTTTTCAAGACTCGGGATTTTTCTTTTTCAGCAAAATTATGAAATCTCGAAAATAAATGTCTGAAAATTATGATCAGTTTAGGAAAATTAGGTTGCAAATTTTGTAATTTCTTCTTACAATAACGTAACAAAAAAATTTTACTTGAGTAACGGAACTTTTTTCCGTTGAGTGGCGGATTTTGTTGCATCCTAGATGTTTTTAGTGAGATTTCTCTTCTCTTTAAATAAAAATTTTTACTGAATAAAGCACTTGTTTCATAGTAATGAATATTTAGTAATCAACACAATATATGACACATTTTTCTGCTGACATTTTTTTGTACCTACTTTGAAATGCATGCATTTTAGTGTTCTGTGTGACAAAATTGGAATAATCTAGAGTCCAAGTAAAATAAAATAAGAAATTATTTTCAAAAAAGCACTTAAGACACCATTGAGTATTTTTATTTACTTCTGTAAAAAATCTTGATAAACTATTATACAACAAGTAAGATAAAAATGAGCAATTTCTCGCAAAAATGAGCTTGAGTCGTCTTTGAGTTAAATTTGAGTTAAATTTAGTTAAATTTTAAAAACTTCTGGAAGTTAAGTGATTTTTTAAATTATTAAAATTGTTTCAAATTTAAAAAATTTTTGAAAATTGTAAAAATTTTAAAAATTTTCGAAAGTTTCAGAAATTTTTAAAAATTTTGGAAATATTGATAATTTAAAAATTGTTTGAAAGTTTAAAATATTTGGAAAAGTTCGAAGAATTTTGGTCAATCTTGGGAACTTGGACATTTTTGGAAACTAAAAATTTAAAAAATAATTTGAATTATCGGAAGTTTTAAAAAGGTTTAAAATTTTTTTTAAATTTTGAAAATTTTCCATAACTTACCCAATTTTTGAAAACTGAAAATTTTTAGAAATTTTTGAAAATTTTTTGAAACCTACAAAAATTTTTTTTAAAAGTTTGGAAATTATTAAAATTTTTGGAAAGTTGTGCTAATTGTAAAAAAATTGGATATTTTTTGAAAAGTTTGTGAATTATTAAAATTTTTGGAAATTTGTGGAAACTGACATTTTTCGTAAGTTTTAAAACTTTTTACAATGTTTGTAAATTATTAAAGCTCTGAGAAATTTTTTGGAAATTTTGAAACCTTTTTAAAAAATTTGAAAATTTTTGGAAAGTTTCTAATTTTCCAAAAATTTAAAAAATTTATGAAAACTGAAAAATTTTTAAAAATTTTCTAAAACTTTCAAAATTGTTTGAAAGGTTTGTAAATTATTAAATTTTTGTAAATTTTAAAAATTTTGAAAACTTTTGGAAATTTTTCAAAAGTTTGAAAATTTTTGATATCAAAATTATTAGAAATTTGAAGTGTTAAAATTTTTGAAAATTTTAAGATTTTTTAAATCAATTTTTTTTAAAAAGTTCAGAAATCATTAAATTTTTGGAAAATTTTGCAAATTAAGAAAAAAATCTGAAATTTTTTTAAAACTTTGCAAATTAGTACAATTTTTTAAAATTTGTGAAAACTTTAAAAAGTTTTTAAAAGTTTCAAAATTTTGCGAGAAGTTTGGCAATTATTACAATTTTTTTAAATTTTTGAAAATTTTGAAAAATTTTAGACTTTTTAAGAAGTTTCAAAATTTTTTAAATTTTGGAAATTTTTAAAAAATTTTTAATTTTTCAAAAATTTTCAAATTTTGTTCAAAATTTTCAAAAATATTAATGATTTCAGCAATATTCAAACTTGAAAAAATTCTAAAAGTTTTCAAATTTTCCAAAAATGTTCCAAATTTCTAAAATTTTTAAAAACTTCAAAAAATTTTTTTAAACTTTCAAAACTTTTTGAAAAGTTTAAAAATTATCAAATTTTATGAAATTTTTTGAGTTTAGAAATGATCGAAATTATTACAATTTTTGAAAATTTTAAAAGTTTGAAAATTTTTAAAAATTTTGAAAGTTTCTGAAGCTTAAATTATTTTTTTTAAGTTTGAAAATTATTACAATTTTTGGATAATTTTGCAAATTGTGAAAAATTTTGGAGATTTTTTTAAAAGTTTGGAAATTATAAACATTTTTTTTAATTCGTGAAAATTTTAAAATTTGTTTAGTTTCAAAATTTTTTAAAATATTTGGGAATTAATACAATTTTTTTGGAAATTTTAAAAAATTGAGGAAATTTTTGGAAAGTGTCAAATTCTGTACAAATTTTAAACTTTTTTGAAAACTTTAAAAAAATTTTGCAAATTTTTTGAAACTTTCGAAATATTTTGAAAAGTTTGTAAATTATTTTATTTTTGGAAATTTTAAAAATTTTGGAAGCTTCTGAAAATTTTTTAAAAGTTTGAAAACTTTTAATATAAAATTTTTTAGAAAATTTAGAAAAGTTTAAAATTTTTTGAAATTTTCGGAAAGTTTGAAAATTATTAACAATTTTTTCAAATTTTTGGATATTTTGAAATTTTTTGAAGTTCAAAATTTTTTAAAAAGTTTGGAAATTATTAAAATTTTTGGAAATTTGGAAAAATTTTGGAAAAGTTTGAAAATTTTTTGGAAAGTTCAGAAATTATTTAAATTTTTGGAAATTTTGAAAAATTTTTGAAATTTCTTGAAAGTTTAAAAATTTTTAAAATCATCGAAATTTTCTTGAATGTTAAAAAAATTTGAAAATTTTAAAAATTTTGAAATTTTGTAAAAGTTTAAATTATTTCTGGAAAGTTTGGAAATTATTAAAAATTTTGGAAAATTTCGCAAATAGTGAAAAATTTTTGAAATTTTTTGAAGTTTAGAAATTATTAACATTTTTAAAAATTTAAAAATTTTTTGAAAGTTCAACATTTAAAAAAAATTTTGTAAATTATTACAATTTTCAGACATTATGGAAATTTTTAAAATTTGGAAATTTGTAAAAAGTTTGTAAATTACTATAATTTTTGGAAATGTGTGGAATCTGGAATTTTTTGACTTTCAAAATCTTTTGGAATATTTTGAAATTATTATTACAATTTTTAGAAATTTTTTGGAAATTGTGAAAAAAATTGGAAATTTTTAGAATTTTTTTGGAAAATGTGAAAAAAATTGGGAATTTTTAAAAAAGTTTGTAAATGAGTAAAATTTTTGGAAATTTGTGGAAACTTCGAAATTTTTTAAGTTTTAAAATTTTGTGAAAAGTTTGGAAATTATTACAATTTTTAGAAATTCTTAGAAATTTTAAAAAATTTTTGAAACTTTGTGAAAATTTTTTAAAATTTTCGAACTTTTTCAAAATTTCCGAAAATTCTAATGATTTCAAACATTTTTCAACTTGAAAAATTTCCAAAAGTTTTCAAATTTTACAAAAATTTTTTTAATTTCTTAAATTTCTGGAAATTTTTTTAAACTTTTGAAGTTTTTTGAAAAGTTTAGAAATCATTGAAGTTTTTGAAATTTGTAGAAAGTTTTAAAATTTTTGAAATCATCACAATTTTTGGAAATTTTAAAAAATTTGTAGAAATTGTGAAAGTTTTTGAAAGTTTAATTATTTTTTTAAAGTTTGGAAATTTTTACAATTTTCAGAAATTTTGGGAAATTTTTAAAAAAAATTGGGAATTTTTTGAAATGTTTGCAAATTATTAAAATTTTTAGAAAATTTTGCGAATTGTAAAAAATTTCTGAAGTTTGGAAATTATTGACATTTTTGGAAATTTTGAAATTTTTTGAGAGTTTTAAAATTGTTAGAAAACTTTGGAAATTATTACTTTTATAGAAATTTTTTGAAATTTAAGAAAAAATTTAAATTTTTTAATTTTGAAATTTTAGTAAGTTCATGCATGCCTTTCAGAGGCAAGACATAGTTCTCTAGCTACTATACCTGTTTAGTTTTGTTAGCCGTTAGCTCTTCAACTGATCAGTTGTCAAAATTGGAAATGCCCAATTGAAAGTCAAACTTTCAGCAGGCTTGTTGTGAACAAAGTACACAGGCCAAGGGGAGAACGCAGTTTCTCGAATCGCTGCCTTTCTGCCCTTGCCATGTTATCTACTATTTCTAATTCTGTCAAAATTTCAAGGACATTCCTAGTTTGAGCTTTTCAGGTGAATTATTACGAAGAAATTAATTTTTTGTGCTTAAAAATTTGGTACCAAGTGGCTCTAAAGTATTTTATGTAGGAGTGGCACAGAACGTTATGAAAAAGTCCTTCCTGATTGATTTAAAATAGGAAATCAATGTACTGCAACAAAAAATGCAGTTCAAGTTATAGATAATATTGTTCTTACCTTTAGGAAAAGTCGCTAATATGAACAAGACAGGAGCAATGTGAATCTTCATTTTCGTGTTGCAAAAGACACCAGCTTGTTTAGAATTTCCATACAGATGTGACTAATGATTATTCATGAAAATTTCTCAGCGTATGTACTAGTTGTTCTCTTATTCGGCGTTCTAAATTCTTCCCTTCCGCTCTGCTAGTCTGCCGAAGTTTTGAGAAAAACATGTTCATTGCAAAAGTCTACACCGAAATATTATTATTTATAATTCATCATTTGGAAGTGGGATAGTTTGAATAATTTTTCAAAATAATCCAATTGCAAATACAAAAACATACATTCAGAAACTTGATAAAACTAAAAACAACAACATGCATCTGGGTCACCTAATTCCCTA
>JAUELO010038150.1:0-10446 GCA_032357855.1 Amphibolips quercusostensackenii | reverse complement strand
CTTGACGTAGGCAACAAAGGCCCTGGCCTCAACGTACCCCTACAGAGAGGGAGACCCACAAGCTTAAATTGAACTTAATGTTCAATCAAAGCTCAGTGATATTATCTGTCTGTTATTATTTTCATGTTGTTCTTTCATTATTATTCTGATTGTATCTGATGTTCGAGTTACTAAAAACAGCGAGTAAGACCTTGCCTTCCAAGAGGACACGCGATTCTACAAGTCAATTCGCGATTTCAGGTATTAGCTGGACACACGTAATGTCGGATTTAATACCAACCTTTTAAAGTTATAAATTAGCAACAATTGGCCGGACCCTTGACGTAGGCAACACAGAGGCTTACGCCTCAACGTACCCGTACATAGGAGAAGACCCACAAACTTGAACTGAACTCAGGTTTAGTTGGCATTTTCAGGCCTTGTCATAACTAAGAATGAGAGCTGTTTCGTACAAAAATATTTCTTGAACTAAAGTCCAATATCTCCCTGATAAGTGGGGTATGGCCAAACCAAAAATTCCGAGGAAATTACGGCGAGGTTCCCTAGCAAATTAACGCGTAAAATTTTTATCTTACTCGGAATTACTTAATTTTCAAAGGTTGACTCGATTATTTGACATTAGGGCATTGCTGCCTGGACTATAAATAAAAGACGTCGCGTGAAAGAATAGTTTTTAAACCAAAATCCAATATCTTGCCAATTAGCGAGACATGGCCAAATCAAAAATAGCAAGCCAAATACGACGAGGTTCCCCAGCAAATTAATTCGTGAGATTTTTTTATTTGGCTCGGAAGTACTCCATTTTCAAAGTTTGACTTTATTATTTAAGATAAGGGCACTGCTGCCTGGACTATAAATGATAGAAGTCCCGTACAAGAGTAGTTCTTGAACTAAAATCTAATACCTTGCCAGTTAGCGAGACATAGCAAAATCAAAAATACCAAGCTAATTGCGGCAAGGTCCTCTAGCAGATTTTTGCGTGAGTTTTTGATTTGACTCGGAAGTACTCTATTTTCAAAGGTTGACTTGATTATTTAAAATTGAGGCATTGCTGCCTGGACTATAAACGATAGTAGTTTCGTACAAGAGTAGTTTTTGAACCAAAATCCAATATGTTGCCAATAAGCGAGACATGGCCAAGTCGAGAATACCAAGCCAAGTGCGTCGAGGACCCTAGAAAATTGATGCGTGAGTTTTTGATTTGACTTGGAAGTACTCTATTTTCAAAGGTTGTCTCGATTATTTAACATTAAGGCATTGCTTCCTGGATAATAAAAGATAGTATTCTGGTGCAAGAGTAGTTCTTTAACTAAAATCTAATATCTTGCCAATTAGCGAAACATGGCTAAATGGAAAATACCAAGCCAATAACGGCGAGGTTTGCTAGAAAATTAATGCGTGAGTTTTTTGTTTGACTAGAAAGTACTTTATTTTCGAAGGTTTTCTCGATTATTTAACATTGAGGCATTACTTCCTGGACTATAAATGATAGTACTCTGGTGCAAGAGTAGTTTTTGAATCAAAATCCAATATCTTGCCAATTAGCGAGACATTGCTAAATCAGAAATACTAAGTCAATTACGGCGAGGTCTCCTAGCAAATAAATGCGTAGGTTTCTGCTTTGATTTTAAAGCACTCTGTTTTTCAAGGTACACTTTATTATTCTTATTGAGGCAATGCTGTCATAATAAAAATATGTAAATCATAAATTAGGCACAGGAATTGAAAATTTGAAGTAGCACAGAGATTAAAAATTTGAAATTGCTGCCTGGTAACAAAAGTTACTAGCAGCGCCGCTGAATGGGGAAAACAGCAGGAGTAGGAATCACCGCTGCCACCTTTAGTTTGACACGTTTAAATCTATTAAAATTCACTGTTATTTAATATTACTGATCCCACAAAGCTTGCAAAGAATTCTTTAATAATATTTATTGAGAAAAATTTTGATTGTTGGTGCACGCGTTAAGGATGCTTTCTGAAACAGAAAAAAAGATAGGGTGAGAAGCTCGACCTGTCCTTTTATTTATTTTCATGTGCATTGGTCCCCCTACTCTTCACTAAGAGTCGTTGTCCCTGATTATAAAGAAAGGGTTTGCGAGGTAAAGAGTTTCGAAAGAAAAAATTTTATCAGCACTTTTCCGAGTTGAGTGTTTTTATTTGCAAGGGAAAATATGACAGTAAAATTTACCATAGCACAAGAATAAGAAACATAGAAAAATGGCACGTCCGACAACGGTTAGAAGATGTCACAGGTAGGGAAGAAACAAAAATATGCCAAGAAGAAAATGGTCGATACAGCTTACCAATGTTTGTTAATTACCCTACCACTTGTCAAATATACACACATAAACATTAAAGAATCAAAAAGAGCAAAGGCGATTCAATTCTTTTATTTTGTTTTTGATCGACAAATAAGCGAAAACCTTTTTTAATTTTGTAGATTCATGAATCCACTTTAATCCCTGAGGATGCTTGTGGACCCACAAAACGCGCGAGCACCTATCACCTCTCTAGATTCACTTTTATGAGAAGTAGAAAATGTGTTTCCTTTTCATAAAAGAAAATCTGAGCCTTCTAAAAAGTTTTTTTGTCTCGTTTTGAGATTCGAGGCAGAGTAGGTTTTTCTAAGCTGATTTAATTTTGTTCAACCAGGCCGGTAGGACACGAAATCAGCGGCACTTCCGTGTCCAGTCCGAGTAAAGTATAATCTCGTTAAACCGGGATGGGTCATGACGGTGAACCGTTCCCGTTACGGTCCTGCCTCCCGTCGGGCAGAGATTCACTTAACGTCACAATTTTCAGACCCTTTTTTTGTTGGTTAAGATTGATGAATTCTGGCGGTGTGCTCCCTTTACCGATCCAGAAAAAGTATATTCGTGATTCAACCGGAATAGAATGCGTTGTGCCTCACGGCTTGGGCGTTGCCTTCCATAAATTCCAACGAAATCTAAAATCCCGATGAACGGACGGACAAACGTCTGAGTTGATCTGGCCCGTGCCCGGTCGCTCAGCAAAATGCAATTTTGACTTCTGTCTGATGCACCTCGACTGTTCATAGTTCGGTGCTTCGAAGTCTTTTGTATTTCTTTTTAGAAAAAATTTATTTTCAATTTACATAAAAATTGATGCAGGATGGAATTTTCCACTTTTAGATTTTAGTATTTATTATTCCCAACCTGAATTTTATCTGTAAAGGGTTGAGCAATATCGCGCTGAACTATTGCAGCGTGAGCTTCAGTATTAATTTTCGTTTTCCTCGATTCTATTTCTCTTTGCTTATTTCTACCTATAGTTACAGTGAGCTGTGGTTTTGTTCATCCTTAACCTAGGCCTAGATGCGCATCGTTTATTTAATCTATTCATGCACATATTTTCCTTTCACAATCCACCCTTACGTTGTTCAGTGGTTTGGGGGAGGGAAATTAATTTTAAGTACCTTAAAAAAAATAAGAACATTAATTATTCGAAAAATAATTTTAATTTTTGATTAAAATTATTCTCCTAAGTCGTTGCTCTTTTCATTCGCAAATTAGCTCGCTTGTTAGACTTCGAGAGTTGAGTATGCTGCGTAAGCATTCTAATAGCAAGCTCTCAGGTAACGAGCGAACAGAGAGACTCGAAAAGTCGTATAGAGTTTTAAATAATTGTGGCTCTAAGTAATATTTCGAGTTACATTAATTATATGAAATAAAGAATGCCAGGGTTTGCTCGTAACAATTACCAATGAATCTAATAATTTCGAGTTTTTTAGGCCTGCCTTGTAAGTACTCATTTATATCTTAACACTTTAGCGATAAAAATGAAAATAAAGACAATAAGAATAAAATGTTTGATTACATTTATGTTTGAGACTCAGATTTTTCTTAAAGCGCTATTCGCAAAAATCGCTTTATTATTTCTTAACAAACCTCTACTAAAGGCAATCGAATTTCTGTCCTTGGACTTATTCATGATATTTAAACATGAATATCTCAAAAGGACAAGCTTGACGCCTATAACCCATGAAATTAAAATGTCATATATATGGCATCTTATTCTTAATCTTATCAAAAATATAAAGATATTTAAAAAAAAATTTATATGTACAGTCTAATAAAACACTAGAATATTAATTACGTACACTTCTAACTGAATTCTTCATAACCGTACAAATCAGTTTTCCCTTCGATTGCAAAAGATGAAGATCCTTGATACCTTGATTTTCACCCTGGCGGTGAACCTTAATTTTATCGGTGAATATAATGCTATTCTATATTTATTATTTCAGAAACGTCTTTAGACTTTCCGCAAATAACAATTGCTGTGTCGCAATCTGCAATTTATCCCAATTGCTATTCTCTTCTGAAGGGTAAACTATGATAGACTAGGTCAGACACAATTTCTAAATGTTTTATTTAATTAACATCAAATTATTGAGGAGAGTAACTTAAGCTTGAGGGAGACCAAACTATTTATTTAATTATTCGTGCTCAAATCCTGTCGATAAAATCCACTATTGGTTGCTTTCAATGTTCTAAAAAAAAACTATTTTGAAGGCTGTTTTCTAATCTCTTTTTCATTTTGAATAGGTCATGACTTATGGTATCAAAATTAGAGACATAAGCACAGTTTTTCATGCATTCTCAAAAAAAAATATCGCATATCAAATTTCAAATTAAACCATTTTAGCGATGAATAATACAGTTGATTGTATAACATTTGAATATGAAAGTCATGTCGCTGTTATAATCCCTGATAGCAGTGACATCACAAATAAAAACAGTTGCCAAAATTTAATTTAGTTTAATGTTTTATGTGAAATTAAATCAAACGAACTTCAAGAAACAAATATTTAATCGGTAGATTAGATTAAATTCATATCTAATTATATCAAACGAATCTTACAAATCAAACGCCATCAGCGCACTTGATAGAACTTTCCATAAATTTTTATTCATTTAAAAATCCTCTATTTTTCACCAGTTTATTTTTATTAAAGTTTGACCACACCTTGAAAATACAAGACTTGTATCAAATTTTATGTTTCAGAATCTAGGATATCTCTATAAGATTCTACGAAATTCAATCTATTGAAAAAATCGTACACTTTTCTTTTAACAGTTTGTTACTGAAACTCAATTATATAATATCCTATCCAGGCAAAAATTTATCAAACCAAAAACCTTATTATATCGGATACTTTTATCAAATTTTATCATTTGCGTAATCGTTTACTTTTTTATCAACAGTGTTTCATAGAATCTTTATCAATTCTTATAATTGTATAATTAATGCCAAATTCTATCTTTCAAATTTTGGCAACTTTAATGAGATTCTATCCATTGAGAAATAGTTCATAATTGTATAAATAGTTTCCCATTAAAATTCTATCAAATCTGATTGGTGCAGAATTTGTACTAAATCCTATGTTCTAGAAGCTTGAAAGTCAAATATAATTCACTCCAGACAGGTATGTATCAAATCCTTCTTATTGAAATCTCAGAAATGTCTATAAAACTGTATCCATTGAGAAATTTAAGTCTTTCCTATTAAGATTTATCATTGCAAAATATTTGATAAAGTTTTTATGACAAAGTCTTGGTACAAAATTGTAAGAATTTTTAACAAGTAAAATTTGAAAAAAACTTTCCAAGTTCCAGAAAATAGAATTTCACACATATCAGGTGTGAATAAGATTTGATAGAGCTTCCATACGAAAACTGTTGATAGGAAAAGGAAAAGATTTTACATTCGATAGAATTTAATAGGTATTTTTAATGGCAGAATGTTGAGTGAAAAGAATAAAATTTCTTAACGAATAGAATTTAGTAAAACGTTTTGAGCTTGCGTACTAAAGTGTATAAGAATGTGGAATGTCATATTTTATAGAATTGGATTAAAATTTCTAACAAAAAAGTATATTAAAATGATTTCTTGTTGAAATTGAAGGATTCCAAAAAGGCGTATTCTTTATAATTTATACTGGCTACTTTGCTCTATCAAAATTAATTTTTTTTAAAAACAAATAGAATTAGTAAGTTCACTCCCAATAAAGAAAACATTTCATTACTGAATTATTTCCTTTATTCCTTTCATTTTCATCAATTACTTAATTGCTACTTTTAGAATTGCTGAGAGCTTAAAAAGCGATGTTGAACTTTAAAATCAAAATATTATGTTTTATTATTCAGGATTTTGAAAATCAACGAACACGTCATACGCTTAATATGTATCGCTTGCTGTCCAAAAATTTATAATCCATAATCATAAGCTGTTCATCTCGTCGCCAATTAAATAAATTATTCATAATTTTTTTTTCTTTAATAACTGAAAGCAAATCATACTCAATAAATCTGAACCAAGGACCCGAATGAATATTACGTGATTGTTGAGTAATCATGAAAAATTTTTAGCCTTGGAAAAAAAATTTCGGCAAAGCTGCAAATACGAGATTCGTCGCGTGCGTTAATTTTTTATTATAATTATTTGCTTAAAAAATATATATGTAAAGTTTTGTTAATGAAGATCAATAATCAGTATGATTTTTTCGAATTTCAACCTCTAAAAGACAAATTTTTTTCATTTCATATCAAAAGATAAAAAAGTGAACAAAGTAAAACTTGAAATATCTCTAAAAAAAAATTAGTTTCCAACTATGAATTTTATTTTGTTTTACAATTCCGAAGATTTGAAGTTGATCTCAAAGAACTCCAAATATATTCAAATGAACATAATTTCCTTTTGTCATTACGTATTTCTTAAGAATTTCATTGAAAAAACAAATAATTGTTAATTCTAACTTATAAGTTAACTTATCGACTTTCTTTTTACTCTTTCCTAATTTTCTTGTTTGTCTAAATATAATATTCAAATCGGATAAGGATGCTAGTAATAATTCGAACAAGGTCTTAATTATAAATTTATTCACATTTTCATAGAGAAAATTAGTTAGGTGCAATATTTTCAATTTTTAAATTATTACTAAAACGTCTGTTGACATCAATTGTCACTTCCTGATAGAAAACCAATCTCAAAATCAAATAATAAAAAAACAAAATCATCACTTCGTAGCAACTTCATGCTGCAAACAGAACGTATTAGCTGAGTACACTCGTAGATTATTACTAGTCATGCAAAAACATTTGTTCTTCGCAAAAATGTAATAGTATGTATCTTTCTGCAGAGTTAAGCTTACAGTTCGAATGTTTACCTGATGGCGCCCCTATCCCTAGTGTACCTCATGGTGGACAATCTTCTTCTTCTTCTTTTGATAGACAACAGCCTCCTACCAGACCTTATTCTCCGATCAGTTCTTCTTCTCCTGCCGAACCTTCTAGTCGTTCAAGGACCCGGTCCCCTCCAGCTAGGTCTATAGCACCACCTACTAAGCTTTCAACTTCTAACGGAAGCACATATGGACTTGACCAACTTCAATTTTTGCGGCTTTTCCCCGAGAAAAATCCGAACCGGCTATTTGAACTTCGAAGATACACCTTTCCTGAGAATAAAGGAATTAAATTACTTACAGGAGAAAGGAACTTTGGTCTTATACCAAGCCAAGAACAAATTGTATTATCAACATTGAATGGTGACGTTTTTGCAATACTAGACAGTACCTATGCTTTGGTTGGAATATATACATATAATCCTTGCAATCGCAATAAAAGTCGAGCGAAAATTAACATGGAAAGCGGCACGATTACACTAATGACTCGAGCTGAAATCGCGGAGGCTCCAGTAGGCCGCCGTCGATCAATCTTATACAGTTTTAGAATAGAACATGTGGTCTACAGTGATGGGTAATTTACTTTTTACAAACTTTTTACTGATACCGAATTAACCATAAGACAGTTGTTTTCTTTTTTTCTGTATCACCAGTTTAAAAACACTATCGGAAAAGGACGTAACTGACGCTTCAAACGTACAGAAAGATATCCTCTTGTATTAAGAGTATGCTTCTTGATCTGATCTTGCATCTAAATTTCTTTCTAGTTTCTTGGATTCTACTGCAAAGCTCGAATAAGCGCGTATAAATTATTAAGGATAAAAAAAGTGTAAGAGATTAGTTTTTGTTAACTGTTTTCTTTTTCACCATCTTCGAATTTTATCGAATAGCGTAATCAGTACATTTTATTTATAAAATCAGGAATTTTGATTGTTGTAATCCGTAACATTCAATGTATTAATAACTCAAATATGATTAATTTTAATCATTTATAAAAACTTTTAAATTGATTAAAGAATTTAAATTGGAAAAAAAATATTTCTATTTTATCATAGCAAGCAAAGCAGGCATTTCTATTGACTGTAAATTAGTCATTTTGAATAGCTAATTGATTTCATGTCAGTAGCAATTGCTGATTTTACAGACAGAGCGGGTTTGATTGTATTAATCAGTCAAATTTGAAACTATAAAAATTCATGATGCAGTATTCTTTATTTCTATAATAGCAGCTTGACACTAAAATTCGTATAGGATCCCATAAAGTCTGCCTGGAATGTATCCGATCTTTAAAAGCCACAACCAACTTCCAGCGCTCCTTCTACATTCCGAAACACTCCTTAAAGTTATCTTTCGGAATATCTAAGAGCTGCTAAGTCGCATTCTCTTTTATTTCCTGTACGTCTTGAAAATGTTCTTCTTTCAGAGAATACTTCAATTTGAAAAACAGCTGAAAATCGCAGGAAATCAAAACAGAACTGTATGGGGGATGCCGAAGTCTTGTAAAGCTGCTTTTGACCAGAAATTAAACAATAATTTACCGTGAATGAGCAAGTGCATTGTCGATCTTAAGCGCCTAGACAGAAGAGAATTGCTATATTATATTTCATCAAATAAAAAATGCTTTCTCCTTTACAGATTTGTGTTTTTTCAAAATAAATTTTTTTTAAACACTGATCATATCCACAATACGCAAGAACTTAATAATTGAAATAGAAAATTATATGGTCAACACGTCTTATAAATCGCCGGTGTGATTTCCTTCGTGCCTGACAACACACATGGAGTTCTACAATCCATTTCTGTGGTCATAACCACCTTTTCCCAAGCAGTACTTTCTCCATATCGGAATTCAGCCAGGGAAAGTTATTCGTTAATGTTGGTTCAAAATTATTTTTTGTAGACCCAAAGTGTCTACTGCAAGTATCACCATGTAATGTTGTATTTTTATACGAGATAACAGTCTATTTTATTTTATTATGTTTGTAATAGGAGCGTTTTTCAAACCTAAATACTCAGATATTCTTGTGTCATTTTCCGTCTCATCTTGTCTCAAAAGTTTAATATTTGCTTGATAGTTAGTATCAGCAGTGTCAGCAGTGTCAGCATTTATTCGAATTCAGTTTGATAACTATCAAAATGACAAGCGGAAACACCATTGCTACAAAGGGTCGTCTGCAAAAAGAACACACTAATGATTTTATGATGTCCCACTGCAACGCAGGCTGCACTATTTAGTACCCCACCTTTTGCTTTTTATGTGCCGATACCACAAAAATTTGACTCCTTATGGATTCCTTTTGGCAGTTTTTTTACAGTCTAAACGCTAGTGGTAAAACTTTTTTATTAATCATAGTTTAGAAAATTACTGATTCGAACTAAAACTTTACCCTCTGAATTTGTTTGATGATAGAGACTTCAGAATTTTTCCACTATCTAAATCCGACCGCTAAAGTTACAATGCACAACAGAATGTCAAAAAATGAATCTTCCGGAAAAGGATTTTAATTTTGAATTATAAACAGTTGAATTTGAGCAAAAAAGACCAATTTTTTACAAGATTTGAATTTTCAGCTTACAAAGATTTTGCAATAAAGAGAGAAAATAATGTATACTTATTAATTTTCTACCAGAAAAGAAAAAGTTTTATCAAAACGATTGTTTTTTTTTACTATCAGAGTCCTATTAGAAGTATAAAAATTTGTTTGTCCTCAATGTTTTCAAAAACTTGTCATGAAAAATATATTTTGCTTTCGGTTTTGGATTCAACGATCCACAATATACGAAAACACGTAATTTTATGCTTGATACAATTGATACATTTTTTGAAATTTCTTGGTGTTTTTTTATAAAAACACTATGCGGTTGATTATATTCATGGTGCCGACACTTAAGAGCAGGTGATCAAACTTATAAATAATGTTATAACAATTCGAACTTAAGTAACCCACACATTGCGCTTTTAAAAACACGTGATTTCTCTTACTAATACTAAAAGGCGGTTACGTAACTTTTCCATATCCCACACCACATGCCACGGTTGAATTTTGAAATGTCTATCATTACGAAATCTAATTATGAACTATTCATTCTTCTTTTGCAGCCCGACAACGATCCTTGGTGCTTAAAGTTTTTGGTAAAGAACTAACTTATAAACGAATTTTTATACTGGAAAGCTCTAAAATTTTATACCTGAAAACTTAACTTTCTAAATTTTATAATTCAATTGTTATATTTGGGAAGAG
>JAUELO010038128.1:0-10447 GCA_032357855.1 Amphibolips quercusostensackenii | reverse complement strand
TGGCTTGCTTCCGCTCGATGTCGCCATGTTCGTCCTAGCACTCTTGTACGCAGCGGGAACCTCATCCACTGCGCATGTGCTAGGAAACCTCCTCTTCTCAGATGGGATCAAGTCAAGCCTACCCAGGCACGTTGTTAACGTAAGTTTAACAGCTGCGATGATTGGGGGTGTGTGATCCACCATCACTCCCTTGTGATTTGTACAAAATGAAAAAAAGATAATATAATTAATCAAGGTCTAGCCAGGATTCTCTTCCCAACAGGATACCGAAGTCTAGCGATCTGTTATCTCTGACCAGGTAACTAAATTCTTTTTGACAAGTGACTACTTTCAGGTGACTTGTTTACTTTCTTCATTGATCGTACTCAAGTTTAGTTACTGTCCCTGCAAAAGTAAAACACGATTATTTATGAGTTACAAGTTAAATATTAGCCGTAGGATTCTTATATTTTTAGCCAATATTAAAACTTTATTCCGACAGCGGAATAGTCGATTCGTGTTTTTCACTTGCTACCCTCGTGACTTTCAGAAATTAATTTTTGAACTTAATGTTAAAAATGTAAATCTTGTGCGTAGTAACGAGTTACCTTGTCACAGTACATATATATTAAATAATCAGTTTGCAACATGAATATCAAATGACTAAAACAATTGAATAGTTTTTAATACATTTTTTTTAATAATTGTTTTTAAAGAGTTAATCGAACAGTAAAATACATGAATTCTACCTTGTAATACAGGACTCAGGTAAGTGCCCGAACTGACACTTATTTTTAATCAGCAATTACCTATAATAAAAAGTAATATTCTATTACGCGTAATTAGCATTCATTTAAAAAATTTGATTATTTCACTAATTATCCACGATTGGCAAACGAGTTCGATTTATCAAGTAGATTTGACATTAAAAATAGATTCATAATTCAGTAATGAATATCATTTTTTTAAATTGATGATACCATAAAATATGCAATAATTGAATCTGGATGCTTGATGCTGTTATCAGAAGTAATTGTAAAAATACATAATTCTAAATGATTATCAGCGATCAATAAAAGTAGAAATCTACTTTTTAGTTTTATTTATTTTTTGTTTATAAAAGAGGTCACCCTATTACTAACAAAATAGCGGCCATCATAATAGGAGAATGAAGTATTTTTATATGTAGGATACTATTGTGATGGGATTTCAAGAATCCCTTATGAAAATATTGAATTAACAATACTCTAATTGTCATCCGATGCTTATTGATTCATCAACGAAATTCTTAAAGATTCGGTTAATTTTTTTACGTCTCTGAATCATGAATGAAAATAAATACTAATACCTAATAGAGCAAATTTAGATCCGCGTCCATTAGATGGTGATTTTATGGAATCTAAAAGTATGTGACGCGTGAAAGAGGAAAAATAAATATTTTTTTAAAGCAGAGCGTAAGGTCGGTCTCTGTTTGTTGATTCACATCAAACAGTTTTCTTATTTTGAGAAAGTAGTGCCCCAGTGCAATTTTTGTTATGAAATAAGTGCCAGAAGAGTGATAATAAAAAAACGGTTTTGGACTTGCATGTTGGTGTCGGAAAAAGAACTGTTCTGTGACAGGTGGTAAGAGGATTTTACGGAATTTGAGTGAAAGGTGTAAGTGGACTGAGAGTTTGAAAGCCATGAAGGTAGTTGTAATTAAGCGAAGTAAATTGGAAAAATGAAAATTAATTTTCACTAAGTTATAAGAGAATAGTTGAAGCGGCATGCAGCAAGAGGTCTTAGAGATATCTGTCGATGTCAGAAGAGGCTGTATCAAGATATCGCAGTTACCAATAGAAGATAGGGACGTAAGAGAGCAGAAGGTGGTTAGCGAGAATGCCGACAGTGTTAGTAGTGAAGTAGACGAGAAGGAAATTTTCCACACGCCGAGAAGACCAACAGTGAGTGGCCTGGATTCAAGCGGAGTGTCGGGGAAAACCAAAAAGCAGACCAGCGGGAGCAAATCAAGTGAGAAAAAAATAGAGGGAGCGTCTAGCGCAAGTAATCGCAGAATCTTTTAAAACAAAAGCCACATAGCTAAGAGAGCCCGGAGAAAAGCATGGTAGAAAGTCCCTTTTAGAGGGACTGTAGGAAACGTAGGTCAACACTACAAAAAATAGAAGTGAAGTAGAAAAAGAAAGTATAAGGGATGCTTTTACGGAAGACAAGAGGACTAAGGAAGGACGGAGAGACTAAGGAGCAGATCGAATGTATCAGGGAGGTCATAAGGATTAGAGACAAGAAATGGGAAAATAAGATGAAAGATCTGAGGGTGAAAGTAGAAGAAATCGAGAGAAAGGTGGTGTAAATAAGAAAGGCCAAAAAAGTTAAACAGAAACAGATGAAAGAGAAGATAAGGAACAGGAAGGAAAGGACAAAGAAAAGGTTTGAGAATGTGGTGAGCTGCTGGGACATATAAGTAGGCGGAAGGGGGAGGGCAAACAGAAAGAAATTTGGTAGAGGGAATAAAATATGATAGAAGAGAAAGAGGACGAGCGTAGGGATAAAAAAAGAGGACGGATAGGGAGAGGATGAGAGCCATGGGCTGGAGTAAAGAAAGGAGAAGAAAGTGGCGGTTGTGGAGTTAGCGACCTGGAAAATGAAGTTGGCCCTAATGCAGAATAAAAATGAAATAAAGGAAAAGAACCTTTTAATTAATCACGATGTGACAAAAAATGAAAGAAAGGTGCAGAAATTGCTGAATGACAGGGCTGGGAGGGAGAGAATGGAAGGGAGAAAAACGAAGGTAGGGTATCAGAAGATAAAAGTAGACGAGAGAATGCGGGTGTGGGACAAGGAGACAGAGGTGCTAAAAAAATTGCAGGGGTAAAGCAGCGTAGAGGAGCAGTAACAGTACTGTACGAAAACGTATCAGAGGTAAATAAAAAAGATGAAGAGGTCTAAAGGTATATACAGGAATTTTATGTTGTGCGACTGTTTGAGACGTGGGTAGAAAAAAAGAAATGAGATAGAATAGAGCTAAAGCTGCCAAAGGAGTATAGGTGAAAACTCCAGAAGGCATTTAGAGTGAAGAAGAAATAGAGGGATAGTGGAGGCATTATAACGGGCTTAGGGATGGATAAGACAAAAAAGTTTATTGAAAGAAAGAAAGGGAGGCTGTGCAAATGAGGGCAGTATAGATAGGAGAAGTTACGTGTAAGTTTGTGGCAGTGAATAATTAGAACGAGATAAAAAAAAATTAAAGAAAGGGTAAAAGGCTTGAAAAGCGAAAGAGAGGACAGTATGATGGTTCTGTGCTAGATGATAAGGGCAAGGTGGTGGCGGATGGCATAATAACAGGGAACAAAGAGGAAGAATACACATATAGAAGTAAGGTTAAGGTATCAATAATAGACTATGTAGTCATAAATATACAAGGGTGGAAAGAGGCAGATAGATTCACGGTAAAAGGAGGGGTAGGATCAGCCCTTCAGCCATTAGGCTTGTGCATAAGTGAGGAGAGCGGCGAATGGCAAGGTGGGAAAAGAATGACGACAAAAAAGATGGTGAGCTGGACGAGGGAGGCAATAAAAAAGTATTAGGAGCAACTTTAGGAAGTACGCTTTGAAGGTCAGTCGGTAGATGAGATACGGGGAATTAAAAAGTGAAGGTGAAAGGGTTTGTGCAAATTAAGGTATTGAGACAAAAAAAAAGAAAATGTAAAGTTATAATGGGGTAGAGAATGTAAAAAGATAAAAAAGAAAGGCAAAGAGAAAGTACAAGATGTAGAACGAGGGAACTGTGAAAAGCAAGAAGTACGTAGAAATAAGAAAAAGGAATAAATTAATATGTCAGAAGGGAAAACAGGTAAAGAAAAAAGATCTAAAAAAGTAGATTGGAAGTTTTGAGACAGAGGATGTGTGGAAAAGATAATCAATAGATTTAGGAAGCGTACAGTCGGAATAAGCGAGAAGATAGGGAGCGAAGAATTGAGGGAGTTTTTCAAAGAATCATTATAAGGCTTAGATTTCAGAAAGAGAATTAATAGAAGTAGAACAGCGAGACGGGCAGAGATAGAAGAATTAAATAACGAGAAAACAGATAAAAACGTAAAGGAGTTTAAAGGCAGCTGGGCTAGACTGGGTAGAGAAACGAGCATGTCTGTTTATCACACAAGAGGTTAAGAAGAGGTTGACGAAAGTAGTAAAGAAAGTATGAAGGAAGAAGGATTTCCAGAAAGGTAGAAAGAAGAGTTATTACTGCCACTGTATATGAGCGAAGATAGAAATAGGCGGAAAAATTACAGACGGAGAACGCTAATATATATGGCGTATAAAGTACATGCGAAGTTGGTGACGGAAAGGCTCTGAAAAGATGTCGAGGAAAGAGGGCTTTAGGGCAGGTAGGGGTGAAATCAACAATATCTACTTTCTGCAGCGCATAGTGGAAAAAGAATTAGCAAAAGACATGGTTAAAGGAGGAAAGGGGATTTCGTAGGGATTCTGGATAGATAGAGGATTAAGACAAGGTTATCTGTTTATCCGAACGCCTTTTGCGACTTTAATCGCAGAAATAAAAACTAAGCTAGAGGCCGAAGTGGTAGAAAGAGTTAGGGTAGAATAGGGTAAAATCTGGTTACTCGCGCCTGCAGATGGCATAGTGTCGCTGGCAAGAAGCAAGCAGGCCTTAAAGCACATCATCAAGAGGTTAAGAAGGTACCTGGATAAGAATAAATTAGCGGTAAATGCGGAAAAGTCCAAGGCTATGGTATCTAGAAAAGGAGGTGAAAGAAATAAGGAAAGAGAGTGGAAATGAAAGAAAAGGCAGCACAGGAAGTAAAAGAGCTTGTGTACCTGGGTATCTTGTCTCGGGAAAATGGGGAAGTGGATAGGCAAATAAGAGAGAGAGCGAGTAGGGCAAATGTAATGATGAGATTGGTTTAAGGGTTGGAGAAGTTATTCCCAAATAATTTCGAAAGCAGAATAAAATGGTTAGACTCACTATTAAAGAGTGTGCTAATATATGGAGTAGCGGTGTGGGGATAGAAGGAAAGTTAGAAGGTAAATACGACACAGGAGAGGTATGTGTAGTAGAAACTAGGGTTGGCAAGGAATGCGCCTAATCATATTGTCAGGAGGAAGACGCGAAGAACGCGTTTAGGGATTTAAACGGGTTGTCGCGCGTGTAAATATGAGAAGAAATTTTTTAAAAAGGGGGAAGTAAGCTGGCTAGGGAGTGTTCGTTGAAAGAAAGAGAACAAAAGAGGGACTGGGAAGATGGAGGTTAAAAGGAAAAAGAATTTTAGAGGAAGAAAGCGCAATATTTTGATAAGGAAGAAGAGCAAGGAAGTCAGGAGCTTATAGCGAGGATGAGATGTGGGTGCATTGAGGGTTTTAATAGGTTTTGGCTTCCTAGGGAGGTATTGATGCATGAAAGAAGAAACAAAAGAGCAGTAGCATGGGTAAAGAAGGTTATGTGTGAGATGAGAAAGAAAAGGGAAAGAGGAAGAGACATGGAGAAGAAAACATTGTAAATAGAAGGGGAAGTACAGGCCGAAAAATAGACGTTCATCTATCTATGCAGAGCGGTTTTAGTGGAAACGGATTAAAAATTATTTGTCAGAAATAAAGTACAACATATTTTAAAATACTTGAGGCATAAACCTGTTAGGTTTTAAAGGTCTAGTATTTTCATAGGCTTATTATATCAGCAGTTATTTATATGGATGTTATAAATATATTACAATTAATCAGATCTTTCAAAGTATTAATGATCAAAAATTCGTATTCTTGACTGAAAATTGATGTCTTTGGTGAAGAATATAACTACAACTTATTTTTTTTGTGCACCAATTTTTTTTAGAATGAATTTCTTTATCACAAAATCTAACCACTTTTTTAAAGATTCATTCTTTTATTATAAAACTGATTTTTTCTAACTGAAAATTTAAGTTTTGAAATTATTGTTATAAATTAAACTTCTTCAGTAAAAAATGCATGTTGCTGGTTCGAAATTCTAAATATTCTTTTTTTTTCATTTATTATTTTAGTCGAAAATTCATTTCTGCGCTTCTTGATTCAACTATTTTGTATAAAATTAGTTTTTTTCAAATTTACCTTCTGTTGTTGTAAAATAAAATTAATTACTTAAGAGTTAAATTGCTTTGTTAAAATTCGACTTTTTTCAGTAGCAGATTAATCTTCTTAATTAAAAATCCAACTGCTTTGCAAAAAATTGGTCTTTTTAGTTTAGAGTTCATTACTTTAGTTGAAAATTTTCTTTCTTTTAATTAAGGATATAATATTTCTGTTGAAAACTAATTTCTCTTGTTAAAAATTAAACTATTTTGATAGACATTTTTATTTAATTTTTGGCAAGTTAACTTTCTTTCACTTGGCATGTGATATTTTCATTCTTTGTTAAAAATTCATGTATTTGCCTAAAAAATCGACTTTTCTAGTAGGAAAATATTTTCTTCAAAAAAAGCTTTTCTGTTCGGTTCAAATTTATTTCCTTAATCCAAAATTTTTATATTTTGTGCAAAATAAATTTGTTGCTTGAAAGGTAACTTTTTAAACTGATAATTCCGTTATTCTATTTTTGGTTAAAAACTTATTTATTTGTTAAAAATTGATTTTTTGAGAAGGAAATAAAATTCTTTAGTTAAACATCCATTATTTTGGTTAAAAATTTAGATATGTGGTTGAAAATTCACATTATTTGTTACATCATTTTATTTGAAAATTCATTCATTTGCTTGAAAATTTATTTATATTCCTGAAGTTTAATGATTTTTATTGATCAGAATTAACGTTCTTAACCAAAAATGTGATAACTTTATTTTTGGGCGTGAATTAATCTTTTTTGTTAAAAATATAAAGTATTTGGCTATAAGTTCATGTATTTTGTTAAAACTTTGTCCTCCTAATTAAAAATCCATGTTTTTGTTAAAAATGCAAATAAAAATTGTTTTTTTTTTGGTTCATCCTTCTCGTCAAAAAACCACTTGCTCGTTTAAAAATGTAACTATTTTCATGAAGATTTTTTCTTAAATTAATTTTTTCAACTAAAAATTTAACTACTCCACTTTTGGCTGCAAATTTATTGTTTTTAGTTACAAATATAACTTTTAGTTAAAAATTCATGTATTCTGTTAATACCGTCTTTCTTAGATGTGAAATTAATTTTTCGAGTTAAATTTGGCGTTGAAGAGTAATTTTTTTTCTTTTTTGAACATTTATCTTTCGCTGTTGTACAATTATAAGTTATAAAAACTGAATTATATTTTGCTTACAATTGAATATTTTTGCTGAAGCTGAAATCATTTTGTTAAGACTTAAACTATTTCGTTAAAAATTAATTTTTCTGGTTGAAAATTAACTTTTTTCACTAAACGTATAGCTATTGCATTTTTTCTTCAAAAATATTTTCTTAGATAAAAATGTATCTTTTTTGATTAAATTTCTTTTATTTTTGTTGAAAATTCAAATATTTTGTTAAAAATTTGTGTTGTTTTTGGTGAAAATCAATTTCTGAGCTCATAAGTTCACTATTTCATTGTTGATTAAAAATTTATTCATTTTGTTGAAAATTCGATTTTTTTGTACAAAATTCTGCTTAGCTCAAAGCTTATCTACACGGTCTTATTTCAGATTTTTTGTTTTATTATTTCAGTTAACAATTTTGTATGTTGTAAGCTTAACTTTTCTCTTAAAAATTTAATATGCTGTTCAAAAATTAGTTTTTTTTGCAGAAAATTTAACTATTCCACTTTTGATTCTAAATTAATTTTTTTTAGTCGCAAATTTAACTACTCGGTTAAATGTTAAAAATTTGTCTTTTTACTTAAAAATTTATGTTTTTGTTTAAAAATTAAACTGAAAATCTATTTTTTTCAGTTCGTGACTTTAGCTAATTATATATTTTCTACTTATGAATAAATTCAATAATAAATACCAGATGATTAGAGGTGGATTTTCCATTTTAGGTTCATCATAAGGGTGGGCTTTCGATCGCCTTTTGTATTTCTGAATATGCTACCAAAAAAACTTCACGAATGCCTTTATATTCTACAAAAAAATACTATTTGAAATCTCTAAAGGCTGATAAGAAAGTTCCTCGTATCGTAGAAGCGCGAACGTTGAAGAAGAACGCCTGACCATAGCGGATAAGATTCACTGGCGAGCGGGGATTCCCAGACGCTAGTAATTTTAGCCGGTTATGATCAGCCAATTTTAGATCTCGTTAATTAAATGTTTTCTTTTAAAAATAAGCTCGAAATCTATAATCTTACTTTTTTATAAACGCAGATTATTGTTAGTAAGTGAGAAATGTGGTACCTTTATTAAAAATGTTTTATTTTTTTTTTTTTTATCTTTGCCTAAAAATTTTATTATCAACTTTGATGTACACCCGCCCTTTCCCTGATATGTTTCTTTTGCAAAAAAATTAATTCCTTTTTCTTAAGGGTCAACATCTTCCCCTACTCCTAAGCTTTTGAAGTTAACATGAGGTTTTAAATGCGAAAAGCTCGGTTTTTAATGAAAATGTAAAACAGATGTACTTGTGATTCACTTTTTTATTTCAAATGCCAAAAAGCGGTTTTACATAAAATGCATACTAAAAAAGGTATTTAAAAAAATTTTACAGAGACGTAATTTGTTTTCAATAAGTGACAAGTTTCTAAATATCTTCAATATATTTTTATTTTCTTGAACTAATTTTTTCATTGATAAATCGTAAAGAAAAACTACTATATGAAACTAATGACGCAGTTAAAAAATAATGAGATAATATTATATGTGTAAAATAGTTTACAATTATTTGAACAAGCTTTATTCAAAATAAGTTTTTTTCTCTATAAATGTTTAAAAGTTGCTCTTCTCGATCATTCTTATATCAAAACTTACACTCGAATTTTCAAACAATAATAATTTTCATGAACTAGAATTTTTTTCATTTTTTCCATAAAAAAGCAAGCAATAATAATATTTTGAATAATCACAAACAGTCTTTTACAAAAAATATCACTTTTAACATTCACCCTCTGCGACATGAATTTTTTTAATTGTTGCCATATATCCTATGCATAAAAAAAACATTACTGTTAACATTTGTTAATTGTATTATTAATTAAAAATATACAGCTTGCGATTTACAAATAAAAAATTAATTAGAAAAATAAAAATTTGTTTAAATAATTATCAAGTGTGTTAAACAAGAAATTTTATTTTTAAAATTCATCGACTGTATCATTTTCTGCTAAAAATAATTAATCTTTACGACTTACAGGCCAAAAATTGTTTAAACGAATAATGATTTTTTCAACAATCAAAACTTAGTACAAAAATACTCAAAAGATTGTGACTTATTAAATTATTATAACTAATATTTGCAAACTGTATAAAAATACCATCTTTGAAATCAATTTCACATAAGACCGTGTTTTGCATTTTTCAGGGCATTTTGGTTGAAAATTTATTATTCTTGATTGGAAAGTCTACTATTATATCTTTGGCATGAAACCCATCTCCTTTAGTTCAAAATACAAATATTTGGTTTGAAATAATTATATTTTGATGAAAGTTTTTCTCTTTTGCTAGAAAATTAATCTTTTTGGTCAAAAATTCATTTTTTGGTTGAAAATTTCACTACTTTCTAGCACGTTAAACTCTTTTAGTCAAAACTCATTTTTCGTTGTTAAAGATTTATCATTGTAGTTTTAAATCATCTCTTGGGTTAAAAATTGAATTATTCAGTTAAAGAAGAGATATATATTTTTAATGAAATAGTTAAATTTTCAACCAACTAGTTATATATAAAAACGAAAAGACGGATTTTTCACCTTACAGTTAAATTTTGCATTCTTTAATATGATTTTGAACCAGAAAAAATAAATTTTCAATAAATGAATAAATCATAAAAATCTCATTGTCTATTGGAGAAAATAAATAGGTTTGCCTATAGTTTTCTCAATAATGCGCGTCGTATAAAAATTTATAAATAAAAGAAAGGAAAAAATTAAGAGGAAAAAAACTGTTTTTTATTTCTTATAACAGCAGGTTATTTTTATTCAGATATTACATGTCCATGATAAACGTATGTTAACAAATTTTGATTTTACATCCATCTATAGAATATTTCTTGCATTTCTTGTGTGGTTTTCAAATTATTGTAAATTTTTTATTTTGTTAACGAATTCGACTGGAGAACCTCTGTGACGTCAATAGAGTTGGATTTTCCCTAAACTACACACAATTCATTCATTTAATTAAGAGAATCGTGTTTTACAACATCTATGTTAAAATGCTGCAATATTGGGTTTTCTAAGCCTACTGGAACATCCTCAAGTTCTTTGCTTTCTAATACAGAAACCATATTGTTTTTCATGTTTATTTTCGCCCGAACTTGTAGTTTTCCGACAAAATATATTCCATTCAGAACACTGTCAATCCCCAAAATTGCAAGAACGTCACCATTAGATTTT
>JAUELO010038094.1:0-10449 GCA_032357855.1 Amphibolips quercusostensackenii | reverse complement strand
ACCAGGTTTTACCCAATATGTCAAATTGGGCACACTGCTCTTGTCAGATCACTTGATTGCACTACAAAAATGCGTCCGTGCCTGATAATATATACCGAGACAGACCCGTGCAAAATATTTTTAAAAAATCAAAATTTAACGAAAAATACTTTCGGAATATTGGGCTGTAAACATCTTGAGCCTGAGATATTAATTTATAATAATATAAAAAAAATAATTTAAATAAAAATCCAACTCTCACAAAAAAATGCCTTCAACATATTGTGCTGTGACCATCTCAAGCCTAAGACATTAAATAATAATAATATAAATATATAATTTTTAATATATAAATAGTTGAATTTTTAAGCTAAGTAGCAGTTCTCCCAATTTGTGTCCTGAATCACACTGCGTATGCGTCGCGCCGAATTTCTGATTTGCTACATAGCGCGCGCTAATTTAAAATATCGGAATATGCAAATTAATTGTTTTGAATAAATGATAATAATAGAATGCATAAAAATACATTTTCTATTGCAAAATATACTTTTTCAGACTTAAACATAATGATAATTTGATATCACTGCTGAAAATAAATGATTTCTTCGGACTCCAAAGTGAAATTAAATTATTATTATATTTGTGATTGCAAAAGTATATTTTGCAATAAAAAATGTATTTTTATGCATTTTATAATTATTAATTATTAAATACAAATTATTTGCATGCTTAGACATTTCAAATAAGGGCGCGCTATAAAGCTTTTTAGAAATGCGGCACGACGCATGCGCATAAAAGATATATTTTTAACGAAATATTTGAATTTCAAACAACAAAATCTGCCCGCTGTGCGAGCACATTCTCATCGCGCGCGGCTCGCAAGTTTGAGTGCGCTTAGGGCGCGCGTCTTTCGGATCTCGCGCTTCGCGCTCGGATATTTATTCTTTGCACTAGGAATGCTAGAATGAAATTTGATCAAAGACATCTCTTTTAAATCCCAGTATGTAAATAAATATATATATATATATATATGCATCTTTATATTTTAAATTTTCTACGTAATTAAGTATAGTTAAAGATGTTCAAGAATAAATTGCTTAAAGCTCTATAGACTTTGAGGTACACATTCTCATCGTGAAACTCGCACTAAGCGCTCGACTTTTTCCTGAATTACGCTGCAATAAAAAAAGGATTTCTGTCAAAAAATATTTCAAACAAAGTTTGTAGGATTTTTTAAACGCTGAAATCAATATTTCGCGTCGTTTCGTTTGAAATTATAATTTTGGATATTCTCTATAGAACTTTTGATAAATAAAATCAAAATGACCAGTCCTATCAAAAAATGATTTATAGAAATTTTGTAGGACTTTTAGAAGCTATAATTGCTTTTCAGGACTTTTTCTCGTATGTTTCATCGTTTGGTTCAACATTCGAATACTGAATTTTCCCATAGTATTTTAAATAGTTTCAAAAAATGTTTTTGAACTTTTTAAAAGCTGCCATTACTTATTGAAACTTTTTCCTTTATTTTCTGTGGTTTGTCTCAAAATTAGGATTTTCAATTTTTTAAATAGTATTTTCGAAAATTAAAACCAAAATAACAAGTCTTATAAAAAAATTTGTAGAATAAAAACTGTAGGTCATTAAAAATAAAATTCTTCTGCAGAACTTTTTTACTTATCTGTCGTCGCTTGGATTAAAATTATAATTTTTGGCTTGTTCATTTCCGATGGATTAAAAAAGAAGAAACAATCAGGTCCTATTGAAAAATGGTTAAAACAAAAATTGTAGATATTTTAAAGGGCTTCAATTTCTTCTTAATACTTTTTTGACGTATCTGTCTTCGTTTGGCATAAAAACGGAATATTAGATTCTTGGATAGCATTTTCGATGGATAAAACCTTTCATTTTTTGAGAGTTATTGTGTTCATGGACGGACGGACAGACAAAAGACGCCATCTACAAAACTCAATTTTCTTTTTCAGGGGGTCTCGAAACGTGGAGATCCGTTGAAAAACTGTGGTGTGAATTTTCGGACAATTCTAATACTTTCTCAATCATAAATGATGAGAATGTAAAAATTGTTTATTACGGTATAAACAAATAATTGGATACGAGTTATTTTCGAGATCGTAAATGTTTTTTGTATTGAAATCCAGACTTTGGTATGATATGTGCGAGAAATAAAAGTTTTATTACTATTAATTGAAAGTAGATGCTACTTGGCAATTGTTAAACAATTTTTATAAACAAATTTAGAGTTTGGCTATTTATCAACGAATAGGCTTAAATTTTCCAGAAAATTAACTATGATTTTTTTTATAGTAAATTTTGTTTTTCAACGAAAAGGGTCAATTTTTTACAGTTTTGTCTTGACCCTTTCCTGCGATTATTTGCAAATTTACAAGAAGAATTCTTAATTATTCAAACAATTTTCATGAAAAAATTCAGAGTTTTACTATTTTTCATCGAATAGGCTGAATTTTTTTACGGAATTAGCAAATAAAGTCTTGACTCTTTCCTGTGATACTTTTTAAATTTACAAAAACTATGAATTATTTGAACAATTTTCATTAAAAAATTCAGAGTTTGACTATTTTTTATTGAATACGCTGATTTTGTTTGCGGAATCAACAAATAATGTCTTGACTTTTACCTGCTATACTTTGAACATTTACAAGAATTATTAATTATTTAAACGATTTTAATAAAATATTTCAGAGTTTGGCTATTTTTCATTGAATACGCTGATTTTGTTTGCGGAATCAACAATTAATATCTTGACTTTTTTCTGTGATACTTTGCTCACAAAAACTATTCATTATTTAAACAATATTTATTAAAAAATTCAGAGTTTGAATATTTTTCAGCAAATAGGGTGAATTTTTTTACGGAATCAACAAATATTGTCTTGACTCGTTCCTGCGATACTTTGCACATTCACAAGAATTTTTTATTATTTGAACAATTTTCATGAAAAAATTCAGAGTTTGACTATTTTTTAGCGAATAGGCTGAATTTTTTCTACGTAATCAACAAATATTGTCTTGACTCTTTCCTGCGATACTTTAAACATTCACAAGTATTATTAATTATATAAACAGTTTTTATAAACATATTTATAGTTTGACTATTATTCAGCAAATAGGCTCAATTTGTTTACGGCATCAACAAAGAATATTTTTCCAATAAGTCATTCCTACAGCACTTTGTAAATTTACTATAATTATTCATTATTCAATCTATTTTCATCAACAAATTTCAAGTTTGTTTATTTTTTAACGCAAAGACTCAATTTTTTACAGATTTAACTGATAAAGTCGTTGGGACTACTTTTTCTCATGGTGCTTTGAAATTTTTAAAGAAATGTTAATTATTTAATTAATTTTCATAAACAAAATCCGAGTTTGTATGTTTTTCAATAAATACGCTCAATTTTTGTCATGGAATTGATATGATGCTTTGCGAATTCCAAGTAATTACTAATTATTTGAGCAATTTTCATTTAAAAAATTACAAGTGTGTCTATTTTACAATAAAAAGCCTGAATTTTTTTAACGGAATCAAATAAGAATGTTTTTTCGGTGACTGACATGATACTTTGCAAATTTAGAATAATTGTTAATTAATCAATCCATTTTCATAAACAACTTTAGAGTTTGACTATTTTGCAGCAAGTAGGCTCAAGTTGTTTACAGAATCAACCAAGAATGTCTTTCCAATAACTCTTTTCAACTATACTTTGCTAATTAACAATAATTATTAATTATTAAAACAAATTCAGAGTTTGTCTATTTTTCAACAAAGAGGCTCAATTATTTTTATTCCAATAACTCTTTCCTACTAAACTTTGCAAATTTACAATAATTGTTAACTATTTAAACAAATTGAGATTTTGTCTATTTTTTAACAAATAGGCTCAATTTTTTCACTGAATCAACTGAGAATGTTTTTCCGATGACTGTTTTCTTTAATTCTTTATAAATCCCAACAAATTATTAATTATTTACACAATTTTTATAAACAAATTTCGTGTTTTGATATTTTTCAACAAATAGGCTTAATTTTCTTAACGGAATCAACTGAGAATGTTTTTCCGGTGACTATTTGCTATGATACTTTGCAAATTTACAGGAATTATGAATTATTCTATCAATTTTCATACACAAATTCAGGGTTCGGCTATTTTTCATCGAATAGGCTGAATTTGTTTACGGAATAAACAAAGAATTACGTTAAACTAACTCCTTTCTACGATACTTTGCAAATTTATAATAATTATTAAATAGTTAAACAATTTTCATAAACAAATTCATAGTTTGGCTATTTTTTGTCGAATGCGCTCAATTTATTTTCCGGAATCAACCAGGAATGTCTTTCCGATAACTCTTTGCTGCGATACTTTGCAAAGCTACAAGAATAATTTATTATTTAAACAATTTTCATAAACAAATAGATATATTTTAGCTATATTTCAACGAGTAGTTTTGAATTTTGTTTACGGAATCGACTAAAAATGTCTTATCGATGACTCTTTGCCATAACACTTTACAAATTGACAACAAGTATTAATTGTTCACACAACTAATCGTAATAAAACCTTATTTGCTCTCGCATTTTATACAAAAACTCTGAACTTCAATGATCTAAACATTTTCAATCCTGCAAAATAACTTTTGTTATATACTTTTTTTTATGAAGTAATACGCAATTTAAAAAAAAAATTATTTTTAACAATAAGAAACTCTTTCTAGATTATTTTAGCACAGACATAAGGGATCATTCATAAACTACATGACGCGTTTTTCTTTTGCTTGAAGAATGATAAGAATACAATTCTTCTCTGAACAATCTTATAATCTTCAACAAAATGGAAATTCTAAAAAGTTAACAAAAATATAAACTTTTTCGTTGATTAAAAATTAACCAAATTTTTTATAAAAACTCCGAAGACACAATTTTTTTTAAACTTTAAAAATCTTTCATTCAGAAAACAACGTCCATATCAAAAGAATATTGTATATTAAAAATTGAAACTTCAAGTGTTTGGGGCGATGCGTAAGTAGTAGTCGATTTGACTCAAATTTTGAGAACTTTCCGTGCTTGGACATTTGAAACAATATCGCGATTGAACGATTTCCAAAATAAAATTTCTGTACAAGGAACAGCCTAATAGACAAGGGATAGAAGCACATAGAAAAACAGGGGATTGCATGAGATAGGCGAAAAGGCTGAATTGGCAAACTGATAGAAAGCAATAGACGTAGACAGACAGAAAAAGGGACAATAGAGATGAATGAAAGATGACTGAAAAGGATCTTTCTTAATTTGAATTAGTTAAACTTTAATGACGCAAATAGCCAGAAGTACGTTATTGATTTTGAGTTGAATTTGGCTAAGAAGCAGCGAATTTTCTTTGATTAGAATTTAGAGGGACAGGTAGAATCTGCAATAAGAAAGAGATAGAGAAGGATAGACGGAAATAGAAAAAGGATATAGAAGTTGAAATTAAAAGGGATAGTATTAGATCTATATAAGCAAAGAGGTTAAAGATGATAAACGGGGATATACGAGGGAGATGCAGGCACGAAGAAAAGGGAATTAAAAGAGATAAGCGTAAATATGTATTGAAAAGTAGATAGGAAAAGGTAGAGATAGAGGGAAGAGGCGAATGATAGGAAGGGATAGAGAAGTGAAAATGAAACAAGAAAGAAGTAAGAGAATACTGACAAGGAAATCTATTAAGATAGAGATAGAAACAGATATAGCTGGATGAAAAAGAGATAGACTGAAGTAATTCTAGATAAATAATTGATAGAAAAATATGCAGGTGGAATGTGAATAGACGAGGGATAGGCTAGGATAAATAAATTGAGGAGTAAGCGAACAAAATATGATGAATCCATTGAAGATGATTCCTCAATAGTTAGGCAAATGTTGTATATAAAAAAACCCGAGAAAAAATAAAAATTCACAGCTGAAAATTCTTGTACAGGAACCTCGGAGGATTCTGCACATGTTCCTGTACAGGAACCTGCCACGAACCTGTACAGGTAATCTTCACGGTTCCTGTGCAGGAAAATGGCGAAGGAAACTGTAGATGATCCTGTACAAGATTCTTCACTCATTGAATTAAGGTGTGGGTTCATGTACAGGATCTTGCTCAGGATCCTACACATAGACCTGCATAGGAACTAATCCGCGAGGGTTCGCTGATGACTTGGCTCTGTCGATAATGAGTTGTATCTTTACGGGAATAAAAGGAAAACATCTATATAGCTGTAAGCGACATAAGTTTTGGCAATGGCTTCCTGTAAAGGACCTTATACGTGTTTCTGTACAGGAACCCACGCCTCAATTAGCTTCGCAAAGGAACCTGTACAGAGACGTGTACAGGATCATTTCAGGGTTCCTTTGCCGGTGCAGGTTTAAATGGAGGATCATATACAGTTTCTTTCGTCAAACTCCTGCACAGGAACCATCAAGATTACCTGCACAGGTTCGTGTGCAGTTTTATGTACAGGAACATGTACAGGATCCTCCAAAGTCCCCGTACAGGAATTTTCAGCTGGGTTTAAATAGGATTACGTAGATGAAACCATCTCTACCGTGCAAATGAAATAAAGAGTATCTGCAGTTCAAATAAGTCATCTGTCACTTCCACGAATCTTTAAAATGTCAATCAAATAGCCTGAATTCTCGTAGATTTTATGAACATCAATTATGTATTTTGTATTGCACAATGTATATTCAATAAACACCATCAGAATCATGGACATTTGAGTACTATTTAAATGATTAGTAAAAGTGACAGATGACTTATCCGAACTGCAAATACACTTCATTTCATTTTCACGGCAGACCTAGCTCAGCTATCCAATATTATTTAATGATTGTATCTATTATCTTGGATTAATACAGATTTTATAACATATTGAACACTTCAGTACAAAATAGACAGATTTTAATCTATATATTTTAAATATTACAACATTTTTAAAGTGCAAGTTTAATGGAATAGATTTTTTTTTTAACCAAAGGTCAATAATCATATTTCTCGAGGACTCAAAATGCTAAAACCAAGCATAACTCATTAAAATAAAATGAATTTATCAGGTTCTTTTTTGCTCACTTCACATTTTTCGCTATCTCAGAGAATAAAAGTAGTGAGAGAATTTCTATATTTTTACTTCCAGCAAAAAAGAATTAGTCTACAAAATTGTAAAAAAGCATTATTTTGTTTAATTAAATAGTTTTTAAAGTACTGGAAGCATCTAGCGGACAAAAAAAGACTGCGAACCTACTAAATAATGAAGTAAAGGAGGAAATTACTGACTGTGAACCATTTGTCGAAAAAAGTGATATTATTGTATATTGTTCTCAGTAAAAGGGAATAAGTATATCTTTATTAAGACTCTGAAATAAATAAAGATTGAAACTAAATAATAAAGTAGTGAATGTAGGAAGAATTAATTGTTCTAAATAGACAATAGGAGCATACTCGAATATTGTTCCCTTTTTCTATATATTCTATTTTTAGAAAATCTATTGTTCGGATTGTTGATCTGTAAACATCTTAGAAAGCGATATGGATTCTTCTGCAATCTTTGTAAAATTTTCAAAAACTTAGTGAAATCAGTTTAGTTCAAGTTCAAAAAAGAATTAAAATATTTTCAAATGTTAGTGAAATCTTTTTACTATAAGTTAACGTTTATCGATGATGTTTACACATTAATCTGCTTTGAGTCGTAGCAGGGAATATTTTAAGAGTTCTTTTAACTGAGGCCTCATAATTTTTACTTCAATTTTTTTTTTTTTTAAATTTTTTATTTATGATTTTTGGACAAAGAATGTTTTGATTATTAGTAATTTTAGAAATGTATAAAAATGTTTGGATCGTTTATTTTCTTGTTTTGGAAAATGTCATAATCTAAATAGATTTATTCTGAATCACCCACAATAAAATAGGCTCAATTTGTTAACAGATTTTTCAAAGAATGTTTTATATATATGCTAAAACTATCTAAAAATAATTTTCAGCCAATAAGAATACTAAAAAAAACATTTTTTATCACGTTATAAACAAATTAATGAATAAAAGTTATGTTCAGAATTAGGAATGTTTTGCTTGTTGAAATCCAGAATTTTGGTATAAAATGTAAGGAAAATAAAATTTTCATTATCATTAAATGAAAATAGATGCTATTTAGCAATTTTTTAAACATTTTTTATAAAAAAATTCACAGTTTGTCTATTTATCAAGGATTAGGCTGGATTTTTTCTAAGTACAGTTTTTTTTTTTATTAAAGCTTTTGAAATTTGGAAAGATTTGTGTGTTCCAATTTTCTGTAATAAAATTTGGTAATTTTTTCTCTAACAAAAAAGTTGATTTTCTTCAATATGGTTTTTTTAAATTAAAACTTTTGAAAGTTTGGGGTCTCTAAGGCCGGTTTTTGACCCAAATTAAATTTGGGCCAAAAAATACGAAAAAAATTTCTACAGTGTCTAATAAAAATAAAATGTGAATTCCACCCTAAACGGACCACCCCCATCCCCCTATTCACCCCCACCAGTCCTTAAAAAAATAAAAACTTCACTGCTTGTATATAGCGTTTTCGGAAAGATTCGGCCCTGTCAACCTAATAAAGTACACTATAAACTCTCTATGAACTACCTTTACTCTTATTTACAAGTTTTAGCCTTTTTACCCCCCCCCCTTAAGGAAGGTGGAGGGGGTAGTGTTATTCATTATTTATGTGCAGGGTATGTAAATACAAAATATGTAAGCTTGATTACCAGACGTGACTAGGATATCCTGGGATCTTTGTGATCGCTGATTTCAAATCTGAGATCCGTTGACCTCCATCACATCAGGTTCAAGGTCATTGGAAGGTTAAACTGTAAAAAAGACGATGAAAAATCTAGAAAAATACATCCATAGGTTTTTGCAGTCGCTGAATCTGAATCTGAGGTCAGTTGACTCCTACCAAATAAGAGTCAAAGTCATTTGACGGTCAAATCGTAAAAAAGCCGATGAAAAAATTCTGAAAAATACATATATAAGTTTTTTGGAACGACGAATCCGAATTTGGGGTTTATTTAACAGCTCAATGTCAAGTAAAGGTCATTTCAAAGTCAGCTCAATATTTTTTTGAGGTAGAGCTGGAAAAAGTGCCTTCTAATGCATTTTCTTTACTGTACCAATTCGTTTTTAGAATCGCTGAATCCAGATTAGAGAAGATTTTCATCCCTTAAGGTCATATAGAGGTCTTTACAGGGGTAGAGATGGAGGACAGGCAGAATGGTAAAGGGATTCGTAGTTAGCGACCCGAAAAACCTATGGATGTATTTTTCTGGATTTTTCATCGGCTTTTTTACAGTTTGACCTTCAAATAACTTTAAGCCTGATGTTATGAAGGTCAACGGACCTCGGATTCGGAATTAGGGATCGCAAAAACCCCAGGATACCTTAGTCAAGTCTGGTGATCAAGCTTACATATTTTGTATTTACATACCCTGCATATAAATAATGAATAAAACCACCCCCTCCACCCTACTTGAAGGGTGGTAAAAAAGGTTAAAAATCATGAATAAGGGTAAAGGTAGTTCATAGAGAGTACACAGCGTACTTTATTAAGCAAATACAAGTTTGACAGTGTCGAATCTTTCCAAAAACGCTGTATACAAGCGGTGAAGTTTTCATTTTTGAAGAGATGGTGGAGGTGAATAGGTGGATGGAAGTAGTTCGCTTATGGTGTACTTGACTTTTTATTTTTAGTAGACACTGTAGGAATTTTTTTCGAATTTTTTGGCGCAAATCTAATTTTGGTCCAAAACCGGCCTTAGCGACCCCCCTCCCCTTACAGGAGGTTGTGAATGCCAGCGGTGCAACTTCACACGGCAATTGATCGATGAGATATTAAATCTTAGAAAATATCGTTTCCTTTAGAATATTGTTGAATTATTTCAACTTCCTTCTAGTATTTTGAATTCTGTAGAATTCAGACGAATTCTTAGAATTCATATGAACCCCTTTGAATTTATTTAAAGTTTTTTTAAACTCTCTTAAAATATTCACAATAGTACACCATGAATTAATTTAAATTTCTACAAGTATTTTGTATTAACTAAATTCTCCTGGATTCTCTGAATTCTTTTGAATTTTCGAAAATATTTTTAATTTAATTAGTATTTTGAATTCTTTGCAGTTTTAATTCTTTTTCAAATTTTATTATTCTCTTAACATCTTTACAATACAAAATAAATTATTTTGAATTCTCCAAGTCTTTTGGAGACCTTGAATTCTTTAAAATATTCTAAATTCTCTAAATTCTTTTGAATTACCTGAAGTCGTTTGAATTCTCTTCTTTATTTATAATGTGTCCCCTAAGGGTTCACAAGACCTCCGTTTCTTACAAGACCATCTACAACTTTATATCAACTTATCTTTACTATGTACAATTATTTACA
>JAUELO010038082.1:0-10450 GCA_032357855.1 Amphibolips quercusostensackenii | reverse complement strand
AGCCCTGTCGTTCAGCATTCTCTGCACCTTCCTTTCCTTTCTCGTTAAATCGTGATTCGCTTACTTTCTCTTCTATCATATTCTATACGCTATCCCAAATACCTTTCTGTTCGCCCTTTTCTCTGCCACCTAATCCCCTCTTCCATCTGTTTTTTTTTTACTTCTTTAGCCTTTCCTATCGACACCACCTCTCTCTCTCTCTCTCTCATCCTTCTACTTTCTACCTCAGCTTTTTATCTCCTCTTTACTTCACTTTACTTTACTACTTTACTACTCTTCTATTTTTCGGGAGGTGACCTACGTGTCCTGATGCTCCTATTAAAATGACTTCCTACCATGCTTTTCTCTGGACTCTCTTGGCTATCTCGCTTCCTCTTCAAGAGGTCCTCTCTCTTACTTGCACTAGATGATCTCTTTTTCACTTTCTCATTCCCTTTACTTTCGCCGTTCCGCTTTCTCCCCCTTCCCAAAGTGCCTTTCAACACCAGGCCACGCACTGTTAGCCGTCGTGGTGTGTGGTAAATTCCCTCTTCATCAACTTTGCTACTGATACTGTCAGCACTCTCGCTGACTACCTTCCGCTCTTCCGTCGGTAATTGCGATGTCTTTATGCAGTAGATTCTGCTACCGACAGATGTCTCTGCAAAACTGTCACTGCGTACCGCCCTAAATTTCCCCTTTACCTCGCTTTTTTAACTTCTTACAGCGTTTTGCAGACAACCCTTTATCTGCCTTAACCTCCCCCAACACTACAAGTATTACCCCCTGCCCCCCTCGAAAGCCCCAACTTCTCTATCACAAACTACCTCTGTCCTTTACCAACCTAACCTCACTTTTCCTATTCAACTAAATTCCACCTCACTACTGCACTTAAAAATAATTTTTATTCCCTCAATTTACCTTACACAACCCTACTCACCACCTCGGCTTCCACCCTCACACTCTACTCACACATTCCACACTAATTCCTTAAAATTCTCTCAGCACCTGACACTAAACACGAGTTGTTAAATTTTCAACCCAAAAAAAGATTTAATTTAAAAGCCAAAAAGGCTAATTATCTACAAAAAGCTCAATTTTTAACCCAAAAATTCTATTTTTATACCAAAAAGTTTAATTTTTACAGAAAAAGTTTAATTTTCAAGTGAATAGTTTAATTTTTTTTTCGAGTAGTATAATTTTCTACCTCATTGTTAAATTTTCAACACAGAAATATGAATTTTTTACAAAAAAGTAAAATTATTAAAATAAAATTTATTCAAAAGTAAAAAAAATTTTAAAAATGAGTTCCATTTTCAACCATATATTTGAAGTTTTAACTATACAAGATAAATTTTAAACTAGAAGAAATTGTAATAAAAATAGGGTAGTTTAAATTCAATTTGAAAAAATAAATGATTATTGAAAAACAATTTTTTAACATAACAGTCAAATTTTTAACAAAAGAGATAAATCTTTTCAGGAAAAAAATTATTTTCTGCTGAAGAAGACGAATTTTCTGCAAAATACGCCAATTCCGATAGATTGAATTATTAAGCTCGAATATTAATTCTATCATAAAAAAGAAAAATTTCCAACCAAAAATAGAACAGTTAAATTTTCAGATAACAAAATTAATTTTTACGTAAAAAAAGAAATTAAAGAAAGCTAAATATTTAAAAGCAAAAAAAGATTTTTCAACAAGAGTTTCACTTTCATTCAGAAAGTTAAATTTTAAACGAAATTGTGAATTCTTATCTAATAAAGATAAATTTTTGACCGAAAATAAAATAGTTAATTTTTCAGTTAAAAACATTAATTTTATACCAAAAAAGATAAATTTTAAAACAAATAGTTAGATTATCCTCAAAAAAGGTAAATTAAAAAAAAATTAAACAGTTTAATTTTCTGGTAAGAAAATTAGTTTTTAGTTCATAAAAAATTTTACAAAATCGTCAAATCTCCTTAAAAAAAAAAAATTAAGAAATTTTCACAAAGCAGTTCCACTTCTAACCAAGTAGTTCAATTATTACTAAAAATGTTTTACCAACAAAAGTATAGTTTAATTTTCGATAAAAAATTAATGTTTACTAAGGAAATGATTTTTTTAACAAAATAGTTAAATTTTCAACAAAAAAAAAACTAATTTTCAATTAATATTATTAATTTTGTACCAAAAAGACAAATTTTCAACAAAATACATGAATTTTGAAACAAGTAGTTAGAATTTTTAGTAATAAAGATAAATTGTCAACCAGATAGTTAAATTTTCAACTAAAAAATATACATTTTTGGCTAAAAACGCAGTATTCAATTTTTCAGTTTAAAATAATTATTTTCTATTCAAAAAAAATTAATTTTTTTAACAAATAGTTAAATTTTGAAATAAAAAAGGTAAATTTTCAACAAAAAATAAAAAAAATTTCAATTTTCAGGTAACAAAATTAGTTTTAAGCATAAAAAAAAGTTTTCAACAAAATGGTTAGATTTTGAACTAAAAATAAAGAATTTTAACAAAGCAGTTCCACTTTTAACTGAGTAGTTCATTTTTAAACCACAGAAGATAAATTTTTATTTAAAAATAGTACAGTTTGATTTGTCGTTCAAAAATAATTTCTAACAAATAAAATTTGTTAACAAAATAATTAAATTTTTGAGAAAAGAGATGAATTTTCAAGTAAAATGATAAATCGTCAATCAAAAACGATGAATTTTAAACAAAATACATGAATCTTTTGCTAAGATAAATTTTCAATGATGTAGTTGATTTTTTAACATAATGATTCAACTGTCAGAACATTAATTGAATTTTTTACTAAACAGATGAACTTTCACGCTACGAAAATGATTTTTTGACAAATAGAAATAATTTTCTACTAAGAATATACAAAATGAATTCTCAAGAAAAAGTTTCAAATTCAACAAAAGAGTTAAACTTTTAACAAAAAAAATTATTTTCTAACAAAAAAGAATAATATTTTGAAAATTTTTGTGAAAAAAATATTCTCATCTCTCCGTAGCTTACTGGGTAAGAGCATCAGACCAGAAATCTGAAAGACAAGACCTGGGTTCAGATCCCAGCGGAGCTAGAGAGATTTTTTTCACAACTTACAAAATTAATAATCAATATTAAAAAAATATTGATATTTGATATGCTTCTTACTCATGGGTGGATTCAATTGGTAAGAGTAAGGAGGATAATCGTCGGGGAGAGAGGCTATCAATCCCATAAGGTAGTAAGTGATAGTGTATGGACGAGTAACCTAGAAAGCACTAGAGGAGAAAGTGAGAGAAGAGATGTCGAGAAAGGTGGAAAGAGGACCTGGTGCTAGCAACTCATAGGAAAGAAAGAGAGGGCACGTGAAAGTGGTGCCTGGAAAGCATCAGAGAAGAGTGTGAGAGAAAAGACGTCGAAAGAGATTAAAGGAGACTGTGATGTGTCTATCTCATAAGATAAAAAAAAATAGCTGGTGGAAAATAGATCTGGAGGAGAGATTTCGAGGTAGGTAAAATGACGTCGTAGTTGAGCAAGCCTTTTTGGGATTTTTTTCCTTAAAAGATCTTGGTTAGCGAATATTTAAATATGTTAGTAGGAGAGAAAGGGATAAAGCTAGTCAGTATGTCAGCTGAAATGGCTGGTACGCTAGCTGTTTCAGTAAAAACAGGCGGGCTGATATGCCAGCTAGACCGTTAGCGGGGAAGAGAAGAGGGATTTGATTACTGAAAAAATATGGGCAAATGTTTATTTTATTTATTTATTCGATGTTTGTTGCTTACGATGTTGAACGAAAATTACAGTTGCAGAGATTAATTAAGGATGAAATCTATAATACGCCTGGTGAAAGAAACACGGCAATGGCTCTTTCGCGAAACCTATGGCAAGAAACAAGCTGTAGATCTCTGAAAAGGAGAGAGAGAGAGAAAGAGAGATCGCTGACGTGGTTTTAGGTATATACTTGAAAAGAGTCACGGTAACGGCTTGCTTATAAGACATATTACTGGCAACCAGCAGTAGGCACCAAGGGCTGGTATACAGCTTTAGGATTTTTTATAAGGTTGCTGGAATCCAGCTACCAAACAACTGACGTTTTTGACCAGTGCGCGACCTTTTAAGGGCGAGGCTGCGTGGGTGTTGCGTGGGGATCGCGCAGAGAGAGTAGGAAATCGGTGGTGGAAGATGCGCGCGTCATGATTTCCTGTCGCTGTACTCGCGGCTTTCGCCTCCACTCGCCTTGCTACCTTACTGACGTCACTGCTGACGTCATTTTATACACTACCTCCATTTGCCGTGGTAAGGCTATCTTCTCTCTCTCTCTTTCTCTCTTCTAAAGTCTAGTGTCGCTTCGTTAGAACACAAAGTGCCTTCTGTCGCCGCGGTATGGCGCGCTATTCTCTCTCTTCTTCTCTCTCTTACTCTAAGGTCTAATCGTTAGTTACTGAAATCTTAAGAAGTTTGCGTACTGAATGAATGAGCGTCGTCTGCGGAAGTGTTTTGAATCTATCAATAACAGACTCTCGCTATATGCGAGCCGCTACATTTCGCTGGTCAAAAAAAAAACATAATATCAAATTATAAAATACTAAAAATTGTTAACTAAAAATATAATAGTAGACTTTTAAACCAGAAAAAAAAATTTTTTCAAGAATAATTAGATAAAGCAGAGAAAGAAAAAAGGTGAAGTTTCTTGGAAACAGCAATGAAAAATTCTTTGCAAAAAGGGAAGAGTTTATAGACATTCCTAAAGCTATTGAGCTCATCTGCCGTGTATGTTAATCTTTCAATTATATAAATGTTCTTCAATAAAAAAAAGTCTAATAAATTTAATAGAAGTGGACGCTTTTTTGCGTCAAAATAAAAAAAAATAAATAATTTTTTTCTGCACAATTTGAACGATACATTGCCTTCTCACTGTTTTAATTAAGCTGAAAATGTTGCAATCATGTTTTGAGATAAGGTTTTTATATTTTTTACTCAAAAAAAAAAAAAAATATACAAGTTGTCTATAAAATAACATAATAAACATAACTGAAATTTAAAAATTGTAAATATTTGCGCTAATCGAATTAGTAGTTTTCTACTTACCTCAGCAGATACTTATTTTTCTATCATTGTATTAGTTACATTTCACTAATTTAATTTAGAGACATCATTTAGAAATTTGCCGTTGAATGCAATAAAACCTCAGCAGCAATTACGCTGGACCAATAAGGATAATTTGACTAGAATCGTTGTTTAAACTGTCGGGACATCTTGATATACTTTTTATATGATGCAATTTGTTGAATGGCATATATACTGGAAACACTTCATAGAATCTGCATTTGTTGCACGTTAAAAAAATTTCTCTAAAAATCAGTATCATTTATAGTAAAAAATGAGAATTGTTATTGGCACTTTGTTCATCGCTCTAGCTTTTTTTCCAAATCATATTGGTAAATATATAGTAATGATAATTATAATATAAATAAGAATTAGTCTATGTACGGTTGGGTAAAAACCAGGGTTCGTCCAATATGTCAAATTAGCCACACATTAAAAAAATACTGATCGAAATTTAATATACATGTAAGTAAAGTCATTCAAATATACCGTAAATTAAGTTTAATATGCTATTATGTTGTAGGATTAATATACATCCATATTAAAATTAATATACTAAGCAAATGAACCTTAATACACAGAGATATATTTATTTGTATTAATTTTAATGTGCATTTAATATATGGTATTTTAATATTGGTATGCGGTTAAAAAAATGTTATTATGGCATATAATTTCCGTAAAATCAATTATGTTTACAAAAAAGTTTTCTAATTTCAGTGAAGCATCTGCGTTTTAGAAATATCTTTTTATTATACGTAGATTTATCTACATTTAAAAGGATGTTAAAAATACAGATTACTTTATTGCAATTTTAAGATGTTATGAAAACAAATTATTTTAGTGTAATCATTTGACATATTGGAATAAAAAAAGAGATTTTTATTAAATAATACGAAAAACATCGACTACAACAATTTTGTTTTCAGCTACAAAGTGTTGTGCCAACCAAGATGCTCCTGTCACTAAAATTATGAGAATGAGCTCCTTTTGTCAGAGTCTCCAGAACGTGGGATTTTTCGGCCCCCACCACTTTTCCACTCGAGAGAAATACATGCAAAGGTAGCGTGTCAGTGATTCGGCTCTGTTACGAGTTGCGAAGACCAGCCGAAAATGCACGAGGACGAACCCGAGCTCTCCCGACTCCACGATTCCTTTTCTGTTATTCTCTGGCTTTTGGCTATCTATATTCGAGTTGATTTTTGTTTCGTGCAAGAAAAAGCTGTACTCTACACATTAATCAAAGTAGCCGCTGGACCGGGAAATGACCGTAAAAATCGGGAAATGACAATAAATTTATTTTTTGACCGCGAATTCTACAAATATTTAGAACAAAAAACATGTCCAGCTTTGATTTAAACCGTTTGTTTATGTAATTAGTTACATATTTATCTTTTTAAATTATCATATCATTCAGTTTAGAATACGTAAATCGAAAATCTTTTACTGTAAAAATGTCTTATTTTAGATTTTGATTTTTAAGCCTACATTTTGATTTAGAAAATTTTTCAATGCAGTTTTAGAGTCTTAAACAATGAAAACTTAAAAGCGTTTGAAATCGAAGATTTTTGATGAAAAAACATTTTTAGTTGATCAACTGCGAATGCAAATTGATAATTGATTTTTTTAATTAAACTGTACTTTAAGATCTTATTAGATAAAAATATGTAAACGCCCGATTAAAACTTTATAAAATATTTTAAAAATCGAAATAACTTAAAAATAATATATTAGTAATCAAATGCTTTCAATTATTTCCAAACACTGTTTCAGTGTAAAATATTTCATTTTTAAACCAATCAATTTGAAATTTTTTAATCAAAATCCGGCTATTCGTTCTAAAATATTTTTAATTCTAAAAAAAATATTTTAAGATAATATTAAAAAAGGTTTAGAAATATTCACAAAAATATCAAAAACAAATTTTAAATATTTATTTTTTAGTTTTGCAGGATTTTCAAAAAATTGTAGGGAAAAATTTTGGCCAAGTTTTAGGATAAATTTCAATCATCTTGAAAAATGCTAAGAAGTTCAGAAAAAAATTTTTAAATAATTTTAAATTTGAAAAAAATGTAAAACAACGTGTAGATTTTTCAAAATTTTGAATATTTTTTATTTTTCCGAAAATTAGTATGAAAGTTTATTAATAATTCGGATATTTAAATATGAAAGTTAAATTTTAAAAAATATATAAAGTATACAAATTATTTGAATGATTCAAAGATAGCAATAGTTCAAGGCTTTTTATGCTGTGCACTGATTAATTGATTATTGACTGATTAATTTTTGTTACAATATTAAATTGCATAAAAATTGAATTTTAATTTTTCTCTATTAAGGGAAATAAATTAATTATTTATTTTTAGGTTATGTTATTAGATATTGACTATAATTCGTATGATAAAAGTTTATTTATATTTTATATATCTCTATAACATTAAAATTTTTTTTTAATTATTGAGCTGTTTTGAAATGAACATCTAAATCCCATATTTAAAATTATATGTAAACGTTTTAATTTTTTCGAAAATTAGTTTCAAGGTTATTAATTAATGAAATTTTCAGGAATAAAAGTTTAAAGAAATATGTATGTCAAGTGAAAATTATTTGAATCTTTTAATGAAAATAATTGTTTCATGCTTTTTATGTTTAAAACTGATTTGTTAATTATTGACTGATTTTGTTAAAACTTTAATTTTCTTGACTTAGTTTAAAAGGTTATATTATTTTGGACAAGTTTAAGGAAAAACTTAAATCATTTTTAGAAGATGTTTAGAACATCTGGAAAATTCCGAACATAATTTAAAATTTGAAAAAAAGTAAGGCCATGTGTAGATTTTTCAAGATTTTAAACTAAAATTCTTAAGCATTTAAAGAATTTTTAAATTATTTAAAATAAAAAATAATTCAACTTATGATTTAAGAAGTTTCCAAATTATTAATAAAAATGTAATCGGTCAATTTATAATGTTTCATGCTCAAAATTGATTTAAATTATATAAAAAAAGTTAAACTATTTTAATTTTAATAGTTTAAAAATCCTAAAAATGCTTCAAAATTTTTTTGAATCATGTTTGAAATTTTGCAGAACTTCTAAACATCTTTTAAAATGATTTGGATTTTTTCCCAAAACTTGTCCAAAATTTTTTTCTACAATTTTTTTCAAATCCTGACAAATAAAAAAAATAAATATTTCACATACATTTTTAATATTTCTCTTAAGATTTCCCAATCTTTTTCAATATTCTCTTAAAATTATTTCTTTAGAATTAAAATCGTTTTCAATTTTCTTAGAAATCTCAAGAAAATGTTTTTTATTCTTCTAAAGCCTTTTTTAATTTTTAACAAGCTTCTAATTTTTTTTGTTCAAAACTGTCCGAAATCTATATATTGTTTTAAATTAGGTCATGGGCAATTCGCACCCAAATTTCGGTACAAATAACCGGATTTTGTCGGTACACGTAGGCACTTCGTTTAAATTATTTGAAATCATTTCAAATTTCAAATCTATTTTGCATTTTTTTTAAACTGCTATTTATCACTTCAACACACTCGAATTTTTTTTTAAATAATAGGAGTTCAATTGATAATTTATGTGTCCAAATTTAATAATTTGACTCACAAATAAAATTTTCATAAATAGAAAAATGAAAATTGTAGCGTTCAAGGTTTAGTTTCTTGTGTTTCGTTTTGATTCTTTACTTTATCATAACTGATTTTAAATGAACAGTTAGATATTTCTAAGTATTGAGTAATTGTAAACGATTGTTGTGATGAAAGCCTTTAATTATGAATATATTATTTTTATGTTATATTAAATTTAAAAATAGTTTATAAATATCTAATCAGGCATTTCTAATTTTTAGTTGTTCAAGTCTTTGAAACTGCATTTTAAAATTCTGTAAATAAAAATGTAGTCTTGAAAATTAAAATCTAAAATGGGAAATTTTTTAAGTGGAAGATTTTCGAATTGTGCATTCTGAATTAATTAATATAATAATTTGAAAAGATAACAATTAAACTAATTATTTAACAAACAGTTCAAATCAGAGCTGGACAGATTTTTTTCTAAATATTTGTAAAATCCCTGGTCAAAAAATAAATTTACTGCCATTTCCCGGACATTTCTCGGTTCCCCGGTTCAGCGGCTACCTTGATTAATGTATACAGAGTACAGTTCTTATTTGAAATTTCATGAAACAAAAGTTAACTCAGAACCTCCGAGTATTTAGAAGCTAGAAAGAATGAGAGAAATGGAATCGTGGAGACGGGAGACCTCGGGTTCGTCCTCGTGCATTTTCGGCTGGTCTTCGCAACTCGGAACAGAGCCGACTCTCTGACACGCTACTTTTGCCTGTGTTTCTTCCAGATGGGAAAATGGTGGGGGCCGAAAAATCTTACGTTCTGGAGACTTTGATTCTTGTTTGTCAATAGCTTCATTGAGTGAATCAATTAAAATCACGTAATTGTCTCTTGCTGTTTCATTCCCATCTAATAGTAACTTTAATTTTAATAAAACAAAACATTTTTTTGTTTACTATGATTTTTTATAAGACATGCAGTTCAGAATTAGTTGAAAGATAATCACCTAAAAAAACTTATACTGCTTGTGGCTGGTGCCCTTCTAAATATAAAACGCAAAACCACGATCACTTTCTTTAGTTCTTTTTCTGTTCCTATACTTTAACTTTATCAACTGAAGTCGGCTGGGACTGACTTTACATGTTACTTGACTCTGCACCTCTAGACAACCGACTTGCGACTTACCTGCTTGTTTAGAAAATTTTAATTTGGTGTTTTCTTCATAGTTGACGTCACGGCGAACTAAGTGGGCACTTAGTTTGCTAGAGAACTTTGTATCACACTTTTTGTACAATCTACTATTTTCACATTGAGTTGATATTTTGGCGTAAACTAGAAACAACAAACAAGGCAAACAGTAGAGTAGCCTTGGAATAGATTAAAACTTTAGTCGATGGAAGGCATGCTTTTGGTAAAGGTGAAGGTCACATTTTAGGCAATAAATGCAGACTGAATGTTTAGTATATTAAAGCGAAGAATAATTTTAAAGAAAGACAATTACGATAAACACACAAAAAAAGCAAAGTGCAAATCCAACGCTAATTCTAGTCTACCATTTATCTTTAAAAAAAAATAGTTTTGATAGTGTGAATGGTATCATTACACAAGGTATTGTTTCCTTTGGACTTAGGGTACGTAACGTCGGGTCCCTATTATGTCACATTCGGCAAGTATCAATGCGGCAAGTCACACCTGCGGCATCTCTCACCTGCTGCATCTCTCACCAGTGGAAAGGAATTCGACCAGTCATATTTCTGTAGCTAGTTACAGGGGTGCCTTCCCGCCTTC
>JAUELO010038072.1:0-10450 GCA_032357855.1 Amphibolips quercusostensackenii | reverse complement strand
AACTTTAAGCTAGAGAAAAATATTTTCAGCCAAAAAAGAAAGATATTTTCAACATAATAGTTAAATTAAAAAAAAAAATATACATATATTTATAAAACTTTTTAAACAAAATACATAAATTGGTGATAAAACATAGAAAAATTTGAATTTCCAGCTAGAAAAATAAATTTTCAATAAAAAAAACGAATTTTTAACAAAAAAGTGAAATTTTCAATGCACAAAACGAATTAAAAAAAATAGTTCAACTTTAAGCTAGAGAAAAATATTTTCAGCCAAAAAAGAAAGATATTTTCAACATAATAGTTAAATTAAAAAAAAAATATACATATATTTATAAAACTTTTTAAACAAAATACATAAATTTCTAACTAAAAATAGAAATTTTTAATTTTCAGCTACAAAAATAAATTTTCAACAAAAAGAAAAGAATTTTTAACAAAATAGTAAGACTTTTAATCAACAAAATGAATTTTAACCAAAAAAAGAACAGTTCAACTTTCATGCAGAAAATAAGTTTTTAACCAAAAAAAGAAAGGAATTTTCAACAAAATATTTGAATTTTCAACAACAAAAAATTTAACTGAAAAAAGAATAGTTCAATTCAAGATACAAAAATAAATTTACCACAAAAAAAAAAACGAATTATCAGCGGAAAAATTAATTTTCTACCAAAAGACAAATTTTAAACAAAATACATAAATTAGTAACAAAAATTAAAAAATTGAATTTTCAGCTAGAAAAATTCATTTTCCATAAAAAAACAAATTTTTGACAAAATTGTAAAATTTTCAATCAACAAAACGAATTTTTAACAACAAAAAAAATAGTTCAACTTTTATCTAGAAGAATACATTTTCAACCAAAAAAGAAAGGAATTTTCAAGATAATAGTTAAATTAAAATATATATATATTTTTTTTTAATTTTCAAACAAAATACATAAATTTCTAACGAAAAATATAATAGTTCAACTTTCACCTAGAAAAATAAATTTTTAACCAATAAGAAAAGGAATTTTTAACATAATGGTTAAATTAAAAAATATATATATTTTTTTAATTTTTAAGCAAAATACATAAATTTGAAACGAAAAATATGAAAGTTCAATTTTCAGCTAAAAAAATCAATTTTCAACAAAAAAAAAAAACGAATTTTAAAACAAAAAAAACTAATTTTCAACAAAATAGTAAGATTTTTAATGAACAAAATGAATTTTTAACCAAAAAAAGAACAGTTCAGCTTTCATTCAGAAAAATAAATTTTCAACCAAAAAACAAAAACATTTAAACAAAATATTAAAATTTCCAGCAAAAAAATTTAACAATAATGGAATTGTTCAATTTACAGATACAAAAATAAATTTACCACAAAAATAAAATTTTCGCCCAAAAGATTAATTTTATATTAAAAAAGACAAATTTCAAACAAAATACATGAATTTGTAACAAAATAGAAAATTTGAATTTTCAGCTAGAAAAATACATTTTCAATAAAAAAACAAATTTTTAACAAGATAGTCAAATTTTCGATCAACAAAACGATTTTTTAACAAGAAACAAAAAAATAGTTTAACTTTCAGCAAGAAAAATAAATTTTCAACCAAACAAGAAAGGAATTTTCAACATAATAGGTTAATTAAAATATATATATTTTTTATCAACTTTCAAACAAAATACATAATTTCTAACGAAAAATAGAAAAGTTCAATTTTCAGCTATGAAAATAAATTTTTAACAAAAAGAAACGAATTTTTAACAGAATAGTCAGATTTTTAATCAACAAAACGAATTTTTAACCAAAAAAAGAGAAGTTCAACTTTCATTCAGAAAAATAAATTTTTAACCAAAAAAGAAAGAAATTTTCTACCAAAAAAGACAACTTTCAAACAAAATACAAGAATTTGTAACAAAAAACAGAAAAATTTTAATGTTCAGACAGAAAAAAAATTTTCAATCAAAAGAAAAATTTTCACAAAATAGCTAAATTTTCAATCAACAAAACAATTTTTTAAAAAATCAACTTTCATCCAGAAAAATAAATTTTCAACCAAAAAGAAAGGAATTTTCAACAAAATATTTAAATTTTCAACAAAAAAAAATTTAACAAAAAATAGAATAGTTCAATTTACAGATACAAAAATAAATGTACCACAAAAAAAATTTTCAACCAAAAGATTAATTTTCTACCAAAAAAGACAAATTTCAAACAAAATACATGAATTTATAACAACAAAAATTTAATTTTCAGCTAGAAAAATTCAGTTTCAATAAAAAAAAAATTTTTTTTTAACAAAATAGTAAAGTTTTTAATCAGCAAAACGAATTTTTAACAAAAAAAAAAAAAAAAATAGTTCAACTTTCAGCTAGAAAAATAAATTTTCAACCAAAAAAGAAAGGAATTTTCGACATAATAGTTAAATTAAAATACCGATTTAAAAAAAAAATTTTAAACAAAATACATAAATTTCTAACAAAAAATATAAAAGTTCAAATTTTCAATTAATATGATCAACAAAAAATTGTAATGTTAATTTTTCAGTTGAAAAATTCATTCTCAGTCAAGGTGAAAACGAATTTTAAACAAAATAGTTAAATTTTCAATAAAAAAATGTGAATTTTCAACGAAAAAAAAAATTGGTTTTCTATATAAAAGAAGAAATTTCAACAAAATGCATACATTTTTAATAAAATAGTTAAATTTTTTTCTAAAAGGATTAATTTTTAACCATACAGTTGCATTTTTAACAAAAAGATTGATTTTCTACTAAATTCTTGAATTCCCAATAAATTTTTAACTAAATAGTTAAATTTTAAAATAAAAAAAGATCTATTTTCTATCAAAAATGGAATAGTTAAATTTTCATATCAAAAAATTAACTATTAGCCAAAAAAGACGAATTTTCGACCAAAAACAACAATTTTTAACCAAAAATTGAATAGTTAAATTTTTAGTTAACAAAATTAATGTTTAAGCCAACAGATTAATTATCATCTAAGAAGATGGAATATTTACCTTAAATAGTTAAATTTTCAGTAAAAAAAAATTAATTTTCAACAAACAAAAAAAAATTTACAGCAAAATATATCTTTTTTCAGCCAAAGATGAATTTTTGATTAAAATGATAAATCTTGAACAAAAAAATTAATTTTCAACAAAAGAGTTTAAATCGCAACCAAATAATTAAATTATCATTACAAAAAAGATGAGATTTCAAAAAATTTCAATTGAAAAAGATTTTATTTTTATTCAAAAATAGCTGAATTCTACCAAAAAAGACGATTTTTCAACAAGAGTTAAATTTTGAGAAAGTTGAAAATTGATCTTTTTGGTTGAAAATTCAATTATTTTATTAAAAATTTATCCTTTTTGTTGAGAATTCGTCCTAAAAATAAAAAATCAATATTTTTGTTTAAAAATGCAACTAAAATTTTCCTTCTTTAGGGTGAAAATTAGTTTTTTAAAATGAAATTTTAAATATTTTGTTGAAAGTTAACTTTTTTGTTAAAATTTCATATTCCCGGAATGAAAATTCAACTTTTTTTATCAAAAAATAATTTTTTCAAATGAAAATTGAACTATTCCACTTCCACTTAAAAATTATTTTACTTAGTTTAAAATTTAACTATTTGGTTGGAAATTTATTGGAAATTCGGCAATTTGATAGAAAATTCGAATGTTTTGTAGAAGATTAGTTTTTTTTATATTGAAAATTAAATTTTTTAATTAAAATTTAAATATTTCATTTTTGTTTAAAAATTATTCTTCTTAGTTTTAAAATTTAAACAATTGGTTAAAAATTTATGTAATCTGTTGAAAATTCGTTTTTTTTTTGGTAGAAAATTAATCTGTGTTCAGAATTCAACTATTTTGTTCAAAATTCGTCTTTTTTGGTCAAATTCAATTACGTTTTAATTAAAATTAAAATCTTTTTGGTTGAAATATCAACTATTATATTTTTTATTGAAAATTTATCTTTGTAGGTTGAAAATTTAATTCCTTGGTTGATAGTTGAACTACTTTCTTGAAAAATTTTTTTTTTGGTTGAAGATTCATATTTTTAGTTAAAAATTCAGCTGTCTAGTTAAAAATGAATTCTTTTATTTGATTTTTTCAGGTTAAAATTAAAAATTTTATAAAAAAATTTCTATATAATGAGATTAAACCATTTTTTTTTTAATATCCCATTTTTGGTTAATAAGTCATCTTTTCTAGACTAAAAATTTAACTATTATATTAAAAATGTATGCAATTTGTTGAAAAAATTCTATTTTTTGTTGTTAAAAATTCGTCTATTTTATGGAAAATTCGCTTTTATAAATTAAAATTTTTGTTTAGCTGATAATATAACTATTCCATTTTTGGTGGAAAATTTATCTTTTTTAGTCGAAAATTCGTCTTTTTCGTAGAAAATTAATCTTTATGGTGAAAAATTTATCTTTTTGTTTCAAATTTCAACTATTTGGTTTAAAATTTCAATTTCTTTTTTTGTTGAAGATTCATCAATATAGTTAAAAATTCATTTTTTCTTAAATTTAATTTGTTGGAAATTTTTGTTTACTGGATGAAAAATCTTTCTTCGTTGAAAATTCTTTTTTTTTGGGTATAAAAATTCACCTGTTGTCGTAAAAATTGTATTTATTTATTTTTTTTTTTTAATACGCAACTGCTTGGCTGAAAACGAATTTTTTTATTGAAAATATAACTATTCCATTGTAAGTTAAAATTTTATATTTTCTGGGTGAAAATTCAACTTTTTTGGATAGAAAATTCGTCTTTTTATCTTCAAAATTCAAAAATTTGGTAGAAAATTTAACTATTCCATTTTTTTAAAAATTAATCTTTTTAGTTTCAAAATTCAACTATTAGGTCTAAAATTTATGTTATTTGTTGAAAAATCCTCTTTTTTGGTAGAAAATTAATCTTTTTGGTGGAAAATTTAACTATTTGGTTAAAAATGTATGCATTTTGTTGAAAATTCCTGTTTTTAAATTAAAAATCAATTTTTTTGGTTGGAAACGCAACTGAAACTTGCCTTCAAGGTGAAAATAATTATTTTTTTTAATTAAAATTTTACTACGGTTGGAAATTCAACCGTTTTTACAAAATCCTTGTCTTGGAAATTTAACAATTTGGTGAAAGATTCGTTTTTAAAAATTAAAAATTAATTCTTTTTAAATAAAAATTTACTAATTTGGTTGAAATTTTTTTGGAAATCTAACAATTTGGTAGAAAATTCAACTATGTTATGAAAAATTCTACTGTTTTTTAGAAGATTATTTTTTTTTAAATTGAAAATTAATTTTTTTTAAATGAAAATTTAACTATTCCACTTTTGTTTACAAATTTAATTATTTATAAAAAAATTTACGTAAATTGTTGAAAATTCGTCTCTTTTTGGTAAAAAATCAATCTTCTTTGTTGAAAATTCATCTTTTTTAATAGAAAAAAAACCACTTTTTTTGTTAAAAATGCAACTAAAACTTCCCTTATTTAGGGTAAAAATTAATTTTTTTAAAACTGTTTTTACAAATTTCGTCTTTCTGTCTTGGAAGTTTAATAATTTGGTACAAGATTCGTTTTTCTTATTGGAAATTAATTTTTTTACTGAAAATATAACTATTGAATTTTTGGTTGAAATTACATATTTTAAATTATAAATTCAACTTTTTTCTGAAGAAAATTCGTCTTTTTGTCTTGAAAATTAAACGATTTGGTAGAAAATTCAGCTATCCCCTTTTTGTTTAAAATTTGTTATTTGTTGGAAAATCGTCTTTTTTGATGGAAAATTAGTATTTTTGGTTCAAAATTGAACTATTTGGTTAAAAATTTATGCATTTTGTCGAAAATTCGTCTTTATGTCTTGAAAATTCAACAGCTTGGTACAAAATTCAACCATTTGGTCGAAAATTCAATTTTTTAAATTGAAAATTTATACTTGCTTGTTGAAAATTCGACTGTTTTGTTGAAAAGTCGACTGTTTTGTAAAAAATTCACTTTTCTCAATTTTCCCACGCCTTTTCCTATTACCCACGCTCTTTTTATTTTTTTATTGCCCTTTTTTGTGTTTATCGACGCCAATTCCTATTTTTTCACGCCCTTTCCAATTACCCACGACCTTTTTATACTTCCCACTCTTAGTGTCGATTTTCTACGCCTTTTCCTATTACCCAAGTTTTTAAAATATTTTCATTGCCCTTTTTTTGTTTATCCATGCAAAATCCTATTTTTCCACGCCCATTCCTATTATCCACGACCTTTTTATATTTCCTACACCCATTTTTTACTTTCCCATGCCCATTTTCTATTCTCCACGCCCTTTTACCCATTTATCCACGCCCTATCCTATTATCCCTGCCTATTTTTTATTTCCCATGCCCTTTTCCCGTTTATACACGCCACTTCCTACTTTGCCACTCCCTTGCCTAAAACCCCCGACCTTTTTTATATTTCCCACGCCCAATTTATATTTTTTCCATGCCAAATTATTATTTTCCCACGTCCCTTTCTATTAACCACGCTCTTTTAGTATTTTCCAAGCCCTTTCCCCGTTTATACACACTACTTTCTATTTTCTCACGCTCATTCCTATTTTTCTACCCCCATTCCTGTTTTTCCCCACCGTTTTCTATTACTCACGCCCTATTAAAATTTTGCACTCTCAGTGTCCATTTTCCCATACCTAGTTTCTATTTTCCCACGCCCATTTTTTATTTTCCATGCTTTTTTCCTATGCCCACGCCCGTTCTTTAGTGTAACTTTCCTTTGTCAGGGTAAAAATTAATTTTTTTAAAATGAAAATTTAACTATTTGGTTGAAAATTTATTGGAGATTCAACAACATGATAGAAAATTTAACTACGATTTGGAAAATTTAACAGTTCTTTAGCAGATTCGTTGTTTAAATTGAAAACTAATTTTTTTTAATTGAAAATTTAATTATTCTACTATCGTTTGAAAATTAATCTTTTCAGTTTAAAAATTTAATTATTAGGTTTAAATTTTTTTCTTTGTTGAAAAATCGTCTTTTTTGATAAAAAAAATTAGAATTGTTGGTTCAAAATTGAACTAATTGGTTAAAAATTTATGAGTTTGTCGAAAATTCGTCTTTTTGTCTTGGACTACAGCTTGGTAGAAAATTCAACCATTTGGTCGAAAATTTAATTTTTCAATTGAAAATTCATATTTGCGTGTTAAAAATTAGACTGTTTTTTTAAAAAGTCGAATGTTTTGTAAAAATTTCACTTTTCTAAATTTAAAATTATAGTTTTTCAATGGAAATTTAATTATTATTCCCCACGGCTCTTTCCTATTACCCACGCTTTTTTTTATATTTTCATTGCCCTTTTTTTGTTTATCAACGCCCTTTCCTATTACCCACGACCTTTTTATTTTACCCACTTTCAGTGTCGATTTTCCCACGCCCATTTTCTATGCCCTTTTCCCATGGCCACGCCCATTCCGATTATCCACGCCCTTTTTATATTTCCCACACCCATTTTATACTTTCCCATGCCCATTTTCTATTCTCCCACGCCCTTTTACCCATTTATCGGGGCCACTTCCTATTTTTCCACGCCCTTTTATATTATCCACGACCAATTATCTTTTTTCCATGCTCATTTATTATTTTCCCACGCCCCTTCCTATTACCCACGCTCTTTATATATTTCAAGCCCTTTTCCCGTTTATACACGTCATTTTCTATTTTCCCACGCCCTTTCCTATTTTTTCACCCCCATTTCTGTTTTTCCCCACCGATTTCTATAAACCACGCCCTATTATATTTCTCACTCTCAGTGTCTATTTTCCCACGCCCGTTTTCTATTTTCCCACGCCCAATTTCTATTTTTCATGCCTCCTTCCCATGCCCACGCCCTTTCTTCAGGTTAACTTCCCTTATTTAGGTCAAAAATTAATTTTTTTAAAATGAAAATTTGACTATTTGGTTGAAAATTTATTGGATATCCAAAAATTTGGTGGAAAATTCAACTATATTTTGGAAAATTACACTGTTTATTAGAAAATTCGTTGTTTAAATTGAAAATTAATTTTTTAAAATAAAAATTTAACTATTCCATTTTCGTTTAAAAATTCATCTTTTCAGTTTAAAAATTTAACTATTTATTTGAAAATTGACGTTAATTGTTGAATTTTTTTTTTTATACAAACAATCCTCTTCATTGGAAATGCACCCATTTGGTTCAAAGTGTGGGTCATTTCTTAAAAATTCGTCTTTTTTAGTAGAAAATTAATCTTCTTGGTTAAAAATTTATATTTTTGGTAGAAAATTCATATTTTCGTAATAAAACAAAAAACCACCTCTGAAAATAAAAGAACATGTAAATATAAAATTACCAGTGATATTCGTGCAGTCTTTTCTGAGAAACTCCAAAGCCATCGGATGGTCGTGCTCATTAGTTTTTTTTTATTAAAAATTAATTTTTTCAATGAAAATTGAAATATTCCATTTTTGTTTCAAAATTAAGCTTCTTAGTTTAAAAATTTAACAAATTGGTTAAAAATTTATGTAATCTGTTGAAAATTTGTTTTTTTTTTTATAGAAAATTAATCTGTTTTAGTTCAGAACTCAACTATTTTGTTCAAAATTAGTCTTTTTTGGTAAAATTCATTTATGTTTTAATTAAAATTAAAATCTTTTTGGTTGAAATATCAAATATTACATTTTTTATGAAAATTTATCTTTTTAGGTTGAAAATTCAATTCCTTGGTTGATAGTTGAACTACTTTCTTGAAAATTCATTTTTTTGGCTGAAGATTCACAATTTTAGTTGAACATTCAGCTGCCTGGTTGAAAATGAATTTTTTTATTTAATTTTTTTAAGGTTAAATTTAAAGGTTTTATAAAAAATTTCTATTTAATTAAATTAAACCAGTTGTTTAACTATGGCATTTTTGTTTAATAAGTCATCTTTGCTAGACTAAAAATTTGAATATTTTATTAAAAATGTATGCATTTTGTTGAAAAAATTCAATTTTTTGTTGTTGAAAATTCGTCTATTTTATGAAAAATTCGCTTTTATAAATTAAAAATTTTTTTTTAACTCAAAATATAACTATTCCATTTTTGGTGGGAAATTTATCTTTTTTAGTCGAAAATTCGTCTTTTTCGTAAAAAATTAATCTTTATGGAGTTTAATTCATCTTTTTGTTTCAAAACTCAACTATTTAGTTTAAAATTTATTTTTTTGTTGAAGATTCATCAATAAATTTGAAATTTCATTTTTTCTGAAATTTAATTTGTTGAAAATTCGTCTTTTTGGGTTGTTCGAATATTAATTTTTTGTCGAAAATCCAGATTTTCAGTTTAAAAATTTTACTATTTTGTGGAAAATTAATTTTTTTTTACTGAAAATATAAATATTCCATTTTAGGTTAAATTTCATATTTTCTGGGTGAAAATTCAGCTTCTTTGTAAAAAAAACTCGTCTTTTTATCCTCGAAATTCAAAAATTTGGTAGAAAATTCAACTATTCCATTTTTGTTAAAAAATTAATCTTTTTAGTTTTAAAATTCGCCTATTAGGCCTAAAATTTATGTTATTTGTTGGAAAATCCTCTTTTTTGGTAGTAAATTAATTTTTTTGGTGGAAAATTCAACTTTTTGGTTAAAAATTCCTGTTTTAAAATTCAAAATCAATTTTTTTGGTTGAAAAAGCAACTGAAACTTGCCTTCAAGGTATAAATTAACTTTTTTTAATGAAAATTTTACCATGGTTGTAAATTCAACAGTTTTTGAAAAATTCTTCCGTTTTGTAAATTTAAGAATTTGGTAGAAGATTCGTTTTTTAAAATTAAAAATTAATTCTTTTTAAATAAAAATTTACTTATTTGGTTGAAAATTTATTGGAAATCTAACAACTTGGTAGAAAATTCAACTATGTTATAAAAAATTTAACTGTTTTTTAAAAGATTATTTTTTTTTTTAATTGAACATTTATTTATTTTTTTAAATTTAACTATTTATAAAAAAATTTACGTAAATTGCTAAGAATTCGTCTTTTTTTTGGGTAAAAAATCAATCTTTTTTGTTGAAAATTCAACTTTTTTTATTAAAAATGCATGCATTTTGTTGAAAATTCATCTTTTTTAATAGAAAATACACTTTTTTGCTTAAAAATGCAAATTTCTTATTTTTAATTGAAAATTTAACTTTTTTGTAAATAAAATTCATATTTTTGTCTTGTAAATTAAACAATTTGGTAGAAAATAAGACTATTCAATTTTTGTTTAAAAATTAAGCTTTTTAGTTTAAAAATTCAATTATTAGGTTTGAAATTTGTTATTTGTTGAAAAATCGTCTTTTTTTATAAAAAAAATTAGTATTTTGGGTTCAAAATTTAACTATTTGGTTAAAAGTTTATGCATTTTGACGAAAATTCGTCTTTCTGTATTGGAAATTCAACAGCTTGGTAGAAAATTCAATTATTTAGTC